>DWMG01002516.1:0-13112 GCA_018244855.1 Elbella merops
ATTAAAAAAACATATTGTTATTAGAGATTACGGTTTTTACGACCGTACATATAACAATATTTAACAAAAACACAAATTTTTCAACAACTATCCCTTATTTTGACTCCCCTTACTCCCCCAACACTTGTCTTATGACCTCTCAGGTTATGACACTGCCACTTGAGGATTTCTTAGAATTGGCGACTTTTGTAATTGTTCCTGTAATGACTGGGGTCTATTCTTTGCAATATGAGTACATTATTTCAAAAAAAACATCAGTTTAGAGTTCAGTTGCATTTGGGACGTTCATGTGATAGTTTAAACTGTTCGCAAGCGCATAAAATGCGCATAATCTAAGTTTTATATAGATTTAAGTATAATAAAGCATACCTTACATATATTATTGCCGTTTTAATTCAAATTACCCTACTGCTTCCAAACTTTTGAATGGTCGTGTACGTATATCCCAACTGGAAGTTGTAATGGATTATATAATTAAATATATTTCATACATACAATTTATTTAAACTTAAAATTCTAATAGAAACGCCCGTAGTTCTAAACGGGTTGGAGATTACAATCGATCTGTAAAATGAAGCATCGCCAGATGCAGTTCTGCGATAGATGTTTTCTAGTGGAAAAATTTCATGCGCGCTTATGAGCTTCGCAAAACATCTACAGAACTTTCCCATAAATCGTATTGAATCTTATCTCACTATCGTTCCTCTAGGAAATTAATAAATAACTCCAATGACACCTACTGTTCGAATTAATTGGGCTTTCGAGATCTGTGACTTTTGTATTACACTTGCAATAATTGAAATGTAATTTAATGTAACCTAAACCAATATCAAAGGTTCTTTATTATTTTGTCAATAGTCTCCCGTTTATTGCAGCTGGGCCAATATGGCGGAAGCGGGTTGTGGTGTACAAATAAAACAACGATTACATTTTACATATATTTTTAATACACATTGGATTAGGATATGATAAAGTGCGCGATCATCGCATACACTGCACTTAGTAATAATACATTAGAAATAATAATAATACAAAACTAACAATAATAATCGACAATACAAATCATTCGGAAAATAAATGCGGCGATATCAAAAAAACAGCTCTGATGTTTTTATTCTCATCTGTGATTTTGACGCCAAGTGTCTGCACTGGATCATTTTAACCGGCCGAAAGACTAGAATTCGAGGCAAGAAGAGAATGGAGATCGATTGATGTGACATTAAAGAAAATTGTTTTTCCCGCCTAGTCATTTTATTGAGAGGAAAGAAATTTATTGTTTCGTGTCAGTTTAAAAGTAGCTAAGAAGAACGGAATGTTTAAAACGAACAATACTTTAAAAAACCATTTAAAAAGAAAATACGGCGTTTAAAATAATCCAGATATGGTCAGGTGGTTCCGTTTGTCAAAATTATTATTAGTATTTTGGAGTTTACAGCTCCCAGCAGCGCCGGTGCATAAGTCGTGGAATTTCGAGAAACGTTCAGAGAAGAGATTCAGTAGAATAAATAATATAGATTTATGTTAGACTCGTTGACGTTTGTGCCGATGACCGCATTAAGACCGTTGAACGTACAGTGAAGTCGATTAAAATACATTTCTAATTCATCAACCGCTATGTTAGTTTTTTTATTTAAAAAAAAATGGACTGCCATATGGCAATCGGTATTCAGCCTTGATTGTTGTATAAGCAAAGTATGATAAAGCAAAATAATGTCAACATAATGATTAAATATCTTATTGTCCTTGCGACATATTTTAATCGTAATTTACGGGTTGATGTTATGTTAATTTACTAATAAAAGGTGACAATCCTCCACACCAACATATCTCCTTACTTTATCCATATATCCTTTATAATATCCACAAACTAATAATAACTAACAATTTACAAAACCATTCTATAAATATTGATTTTTCTGTATTTCAAGCGTTTTCACTCCAATCCCTGTGCGTAATAGCGGCCATAACTAAAATAAAACGAAAAGTATAATCTTACACTCGCCTGGAACCAAAAATACTGATACTTTTTTATTTAAAAGTCATTAAATACTACTTGTAGTGTTATTACCAATATTTATTTCATACATGTGAACTTGAACTTTCTAAGTTACAATTCAACTATACAATCTATATTTATTTAAAATCGCTTTAAATCGTCCATTTATATTTATAAGGTGACTACACACAAGCCTTATATGTATACAAATGTAAAGGTTATCTTATATTATGTTTTAGGAGACTTATACTCTTAGCATTAGGTACTTGAATACGAATATTTTAAAGTTCCACGCCTCTAAAAGTATAATTAAATCTTATTTATACAAAAGTTATACACGCTTCTTATATAGAAATAGCGCGTATTCTCATTAATACATCCTATAATTCCTACGAACTGAGTATGATACCCACACCCCCGCCCCCGTTGGTCAATACGAATCATTACCAGATACATGAATACTCTACAAAATTGTGCAATTAGGTATTCACATCTAAAATATGTATGTATATATTTTGATTCCAAACGAGTGTCATTCAAGAGAAAATTTTATATTTTGAAATAAAAAAAAAATAGAAAAAAATCAAACAGCTAAAATCCGAATTTGTTATTTACCTAATCTTTTGGCAATTATTTGATTACTAATTTTAGCACCAATTTTGGCTAAATTTAGTGTATATATCTGAATAGAGATGAAACATAAAATTGGCCGAAAACACCTCTGTCGTTATTAGGTTAAAAAAGTGAACAATTTACGAGCAATTATTACAACTTTTAGGGCAATAATTAAAGATCGTATAATCTTGTGAAATAGGTTTTCCAAATAATATCTGAATAACAACATCGAAAATTATTTCATTAATAATAATTATTTTGCCACAACCGACAGAGGAGTCGGGAAAGAAGATAAAGAGATAGTTGCTCGGCCTCGCCGAGCGAAATATTACAATAAAATAATTAATACTACAACATGTCCCTCATTGGATGAGATCGCTTCAGTCTAATTGGTTACAGAAATTTCATAACTTGAGGTATTTAGTGGTTTAAAATTTATATAAAGATATAATTACACGCATAAACGATTGTATGATAAATAATGATTACGTAATTATGAAAGCAACTTCGGATTACTTAACTATAGAGGGCGCTGCAGCGAACAAGAAATGAATTAGCTTCTCGCAGAATAGCGTATATATTCACCAAATGACCTCTAATAGTCCCACCGTGTCGATCCGTGCCTAGGTTCGAATCTCACAGGAGACGCCCACGGATCGGTCGCACAGCCCTTGGTCCCTCTCGCGCTGGGCGGAGTCGGAGGTCCAGCCCGTGCTGGGCCTCACGCTTACCCCTCCCAACTCTCCTTAATTCAGGCGGAGCCACTTGGGCTGGGGATGTCCACTTAGAAAATACATCGATGTTTTTTAGATTCATTGCCTCGAGGCTCTGCATTGATAATTTCCGATGCATCGGATAGAAACATTGATGTTTTTCAACATAGTTTTCTTTTTATTGTAACATAAAGCTGGTCAGCTCTCTTATATATATACAAACAACGACCTTTATTTTTGCTGGCGTAAATTTTAAATTCGAGGGACTAATCTAGCGACGACCTTTTTTAGCTCACACTCTATTCAATTGTATATCTTCTTCTCCACATTATAAATTTAAAGGTTTACATTTTCAATTTCTACTTACAAAATTGTTTACGATTAATTGAAACAGTAATAAGTACCTATCATTACGTGGTTATTGATTCGATGTTTTCGGCAAATACATCGATCGATGCATCGACTACCTCGACAGCTTTTCAAAACATCGAATGGATTCGATGCATCGTACTGTAAAGATCGAGTGTATTTGATACATGGAGGTAAATCGAACATACCAAACTTGGACTCGCCACTAAAACCAGTTGAAACTGTAGAGGCCATTAGGGTCAACAGCAACTTTAAGAAAAAAAAAATAGTTCTATCTAAAGTTGGGAGCTTTAAAGTCTAGGCATAAATTCTATTGCCTTTTCTACATTGTTAATTAAACTTTAACTTTTGTTATCGTAACTTTAACGAAAGTTAAAGTTAAGGTAGCCTTAGTTAAATTTGATATTCACATACACTTAAAAAGAGTTTTTATTCCACACGTTTAAAGTTGCTTTCATAAGTATTATATTTTAACTTAGGGTCTGCGTACATTAAAGAGTATATGAATTATACGTACAAATACATATTTACTTGTATCATATCACCACTGTTTGGGATAGTTTTAATGAAGACAACTAATTTAAGGTGTATTAAAATAAATGTAATAATTTTGAGTATGGTATAAGGAAGAAATAGGTATAACCGTGTCTTATGATGGTTTGATTGACAAAATACCTATTTAGTCTTTAATCCTTTTAGTTCTTTCGTGCCAACATTTGCCAACAGATACTTTGTTAGCAATTTATCATATTTTCACTTTACCTGGTGTCCAGCACAAAGACAAAAGTAGACGTCCATGCATTTAATCACAATATACTTACGATTTTTTAAACAAAAAAAAAACATTTTCTGCCTATATTCAAATTTATTTTAATAAGCGACATTTTCTGTCTGTACCTATTCATTTGTTTTATTACATTTGACAGTAAATAGTCTAAACTTTATGGTTATATAGACAGTCGAATAATTTACACGGTACTAGTTCTCACCATTATTGCACATACGAGTATTATGGTAAAATTTGTACAGTGGTTAATTTACCTGCTAATGAACGCAGACCCTTTATTTAGTGAAAAGTTATTAATAAAAGTTATCCCATAATCAGGTACTAGTGAAGAGTTACTTTATTCCAGTCTTTATTAAACAAATGTCATGTCTCATAGAGATAAAAAAATGTGAATAATTACATCGTATATGGCAAGATTATTAAAATATATTATTCTCTTGGAATAATGAAATTATGTGGATTAAATAAATAAATTATTCGGTGATTAGATTACTATATAAAAAAGTGAAAACAGAAATTAGTGCTGTTTTTAAACCACTAAAACCTCGACAACTAAATAAAACAACAATCACAAAATGTCGCGTCTTTTTAAAAAAACTTTTACGATAATTAATAAAATAAACTTTAGCGATAAAAAATCTAAACTAAAACTATAAAAACCGCTCAAAGGGCACAACACTAGATTAAGGTAAAAAAATGGCATCGTAATCACAGATGTGTATAAAAACGGTAAAACTATCGTACTGATCACATTTTTATTAATTAAAAAATTATAATAACACTTCAAAATCACAGGCGTCAGACAGATCTGAGTGCTTACAGCTATTGGAAATTCAAAATGGCCGCTGGCGGCGCTAAAATGACGCGTCGTTGCCGACCTATGCGGTGGCTTCGGACGGCATTTTAACGTGCTCCACGTCGCCTCACAATAATTATTAGATACATCGCTATCTATGGCAGTCGATTTATCTACATCCATACCATCCGTTGACCCTACATTGTCCTCCCTATCCACACGAACCGTCGGCAGTGACGCAAATAAATCGAATGCCACAGCACAACGACGGATAATACTGAAGAGACACAACTTATAATTAACAATAAATACACGAACTAAATTAAACGCAATGCTACAGCGATCCACGCTGTGCGGTCGCCCCCTCAAATGCCAACGTTTGAGAGAACTATCAAAATAATCAGTACTGAAAAAAAGCGGACAAAATAACGCCGCGTAAAAAACAATGTGCGAATCACGCGCGTTATATACTACACTAAATACACGACGAGTAACCGCACGCCAACTTACGCTAAAATATATTAATAAACATATGTGCGTCATTACGCACGGGTGCGTAAAAATCACGCACGGGCGCGTAAAACGCTTACGACGAGTCGATATTACGCAAACGCGTCCAATAAAGCAGCGACGCGCTAATTGTAACGACGTATAACTAGCTCCCTGTGCGTTATTTATAAACGACTCACGCTTGTTCGATTTTGTTGTTGTCATTTCACTGTTCACGTCAATATGAGTGCGTATTTTGTCTACATGTCGCTTTACACACAAATGTGTGGATATTACGCTATGGTGCGTCATTTTTACGCACGTAAGGCGTGCGGTTTTGGGGGATACGATTAATTTTGGGGAATGCAAGGGGTACATCAAAAGTGCGGGAGGCGTGGACTCCGCTTTTTCACTGTACTGACGTGATTTTAATGGTTAAGGTTTTTTAGGTTTCTTTAGATTCTCCTCCTCAACGCCGGACTTAGATACCTGATAGGGAAAATTAAATATATATATATATGTATATGCATAGTTTTAAACACACACAAATTATTTTAGCATTTTACAGGCGTAGCTAAGAAGAGGAGCGCCCTATATGGACGATCATAGCTAATATAATGGTTAATTTGTTTACGAAATACTAACTTTTAATGTTATGAGGCCAGATCTTAATGTGGTATTACAGAATATCTGAAACCGTATATGAAAAAAAAAAATTATAACCAAAATAGTTTTGTGTGAAACCAGTAACAATAAACTGGAGTGAAGAGTTGTAATGCTTCGTGTGCTAGATTTCTACCATTTGTGTTCGGAAATCGAAGAGATATGCTAATAATAACATATAATTATTTCTTAATGAAAACTTGTAGAACGCTTATGACTTAAAGATTCATTTGATTTCATCTGGTGAACGGTTATTTTATAGCAGCCAGATATAGTCAGAAACAGTTCTTTAGAAATTACAGGAGATTCATAATTATTAAATGAAAGATTGGAGACCTTTTTCATTTGATATAGGGACACGTATGAAGGCAGTATTTTTTGTTTAAAATTAGTCAGCCACTACCAGGCTCTCAATTTAGGGCCTTCTATAATTTATATTTTATAATAACTTTAACATATTTCATATAAATTATAAACGAATTTCTTGAAAAATCGAGTAAATCAAATCTCTTCAGAAAAAGAACATAAATATCCGTTATGTATTGGGTCGGTCAGTCATTGGATCGTTAACCGTTACCAGGAAGGTTAAACGCGATACAGTAAAACTAAGGTCATTTGATACAAAAATATATTTGTACCTATGTCTGAATATTTGGGTGGTTTTTCTAAATAGTTTAATCTACCCGTCAAAACTTCAAAAAACTAAACCTACCTAGTTTTTCTTACCCATCTGTCAGGATGTAGTACCGTGACGTTAGTAAATTAATTTGCTTCACTCAAAATATATTATTGCAAAAATATCAAACCGAAATTTTACTACAATTTTGTACAATGAAGCGGTTTTTAAAATATTTCATGAATAAACTCTCTCTTCTAAGCTGTGCCTATTTTGTTAAATAAATATCTTTCAATGAAAGTAAGAATAAGTCGAAAAAAAGCTTTTTATGTCAAATATAAATATTTTTATTCGTTCACTGGTTCATTCGCTCATTGATTCGTTCACTTACTAACTCGTTGATTCTTTCTGTAATAGAAACCAATTCCAATTCGATTTGATTGAAAAAAACTGACAATTGATATTTTTTTAAACTGTACCTACCTGTTTGAACGGGTAATGGCATAAAAAAAGTGTTTGAAAACCAAATAAAAACAAATCAGTCACCAACTGTGAGTAGGGGGGATGCGGTGGCACTCACCTCAGTGTATCTCTCGCCCTTAAGAGACACGATCTTGCCATCTCGGTAACGGATCATCTTCTTGGGCGCCATCTTGGGGGCAAGAGGTCGGTGCTCTTTATTACCGGAGTTCTTGTCGATGTACGAATAGCTGGAAACAAAACGCTATTTCGTAGTGCTTCCTTGCTTGGATGTTTCCGCCATTTTTAACGTCAGCACGATTTGAGTGTTGCAACAGTCTCGGAAACAGCGCTAGCAAGGCACGGTCTGGCACACGAAGCGTTCAATTTTATTCGTGATTAGACAAATGCAACTGAGAAACTGGAAAGTACTGAAATATTTTATAAAATCCGCACTGACAAATAAACAAGCGAATAAATAATTGAGCAGTCAATAAAAATGACCTAGAGTTGTAGTCCATTTAACGTAGAGATAAAAATTTAATTAATACGCCCTAGACGCTTGACGTTATTTATGGAATTGGGTTAATTTTGAAGAATCCTTATAAATCCTGCACTAGAACTTTACCCATGTAAAATTAATACCAGAGAATCGTTGATAGGTAGAACCGAACAGATATCCAAAATTCACGAATACGTCAGCAAAGGTTTTAAAGGTACAAAATGTGTCATTTACGGTAATAAACAATTTTTAAAACCACCTATGTATTAACCGCCTATTGTACAATCTACAAATAAGTTATTTTCTGTATTTATTCGGAAGTCCTGGGTTCAAATCCCAAGTTGGGCAGATACTTTTGGATTTTTCTAATTTACAATTTCTAGTAGTGACTCGGAGTCCGGATGTTTGCCCGGTGTATGGCAATAGGCTCACCACCTATTCAATTCCGGGACTTAAACATAACTGGTAAAACGTATGGACGTACTACACTCCACTGCCTACCCCTTCGTGGATTAGAGCCGTGATGTTAAGTTAATTCTCTTTATGATATGTTGATGTACAATAAAGAATACTACTACTACTACTATTTTATCTGTCCAACTGTCTACACTGTGCGTAGGACCTGTCTCAGTAATTTACTCGTATATTAAACAGGGCACATCTAAATAACATACTTAAATTATTAAGTATCGTACACGGCTTTTGATTATCAGTTCTGAAAACGATTCTTCAGCCATTACAGCCATTACAATTTCTTGGATCGTACACCGATTAGAAGTTTTAAATTGGCTATACAATATTAAATTGATAGGGTAATTTTAAGGAAAGTGTATAATTTTAAGGTTGGGGATCCGACGACAGTGGAAACAAGGGGAGTATGGAGGTGAGTTTATGTGGACAGGGTCGAACTGGGGTGAATGGATCCCTGGATGGTGGAGAATGGGTGGAGGTAGGTGGGATTGTATATTTTTTTGGAGTTTTAGCTTCAACTGTGTGGTTGTACAATAGAATTATCGTATATTTATTCAACTAAGTATTCTTTTGAACTAGTACCTCATCTATTGATATGGTATGTATTGCAAATTAATTTATTTCTAATTAGCTATACGACAGCCATATCACCTTCTGTCTCCAACCTTAAGTAATAAATAATTACGTTCTTCGTTACCTTAAGTAATAAATAATTAATAATAATTACGTATTAAGTTCCATTAAGTAATAAATAACGTACAGAATTTTTCAATTGCAGATTGATTACTCGTTTGATTTAACTTGTACCAGGTAAAATACATACATATTATGGATCTAGACAGGGTACTAATAAACGAGAGTATATTTACTAATATTTTTTTTAGGTTTGAGAGTCCGGGTTGGGATTCGAATGTAAAGAATAGGCGGACGGAAAAATTTAATACATGATAGCTATATACATTGAATAAAAAATAATCTTATTATATTTTACTATATCTAACGCCAATAAAATGTACAACATTTAAATGGTATATAACATGACATGAATAAGAAGAGAGTGAGTGTAGAGGAGGGACAGAAAAAAATCAATTTACGCTAACCGCAAATCTGTTGGGAAATGCGAGGGAAAAGGTAGAAGGGAAGGGTTAGAAGAAAAGATAGGGCAGAAGCCAGGGGGAAGGACTGATGATGTATCGAATATAAAGAAGGTATGTAAACATGGTATAAAATGGCATTTAGCGTCGGAGAGCTGGACGCGGCTCTGGTCGAGGTTCCGGTGGGTCTTCCGGCATCGGTGGTATCGTGGACAGTCTAGAAAAGGCGCAAACAGCGTAGGCATATTGATGAGGGACATAAATGGAAATATATGGGCTTATACTACTGTGTCTATTGCATATATTTCAAGCAATTTCGAATAATAGAAAATATGTATAATTACTATACCTACCTTAGAAGTAAGTCATAATTATTTTTCATGTGAGATGTCATTTTGGTTTTTTTTTATTGTTGTTTATTATTGTTGTGTATTCAGCGCTATTTAAACAGTGTTGAATAATATATCCATTAATCCGCAATCCGGAGCAATTTGGCTGAGTATGCTTTCCTGCTGTTATGAGGAAGACTCGTGTACAATAGGAATTATCAACAGTTACGTTCCATGGTTATTGGTTATATCCATTCTTAAACGGATCAACTGAGGATTACCACGATAATATTGCTACCGATAGTAAATTTGTACCTCCATAGTTTTCAAGGGATCAACTATTTTATACCTATATAACTACACATAGCTGAATTTCCTGGATATCAGAAAGTTCTTGTCATATTCTAAGCCTCAACCTCATACCAGGGATACACTTCCTTCATTCTGTTTACGTTAGAAGAACGAAAGGAAAAAATCGCGCTATTCCGCAGACTTATCCAAAGATGCGATTTTTAAACATATACCACAATTTGTGCCGTATGACTCACCGTTCGATGATGCGGTACTTGAGGGTGACGTCATCGATGAGGTCCAGGCGCGGTGTGGGCAGCGCGGCTGATGTGAGCGCTGTGCCACTCTCACGACGGAAAAGCAGAGTGGCAGCGGCTACCTCCACGTCGCCGTCCGCGATGGAGATGCAGTGCTTAATCTGAGACGAAGAATTTTCATGATGGTAGGCACACAGGGTCGACGAATATGTCGTAATTGGTGGTGACGTATAAAGAGCTCAAATATGATTGAAGTTGTACAAAAAATCAGAAAAGCTTCACAAAGGTCTAATTATTATTTGTTGCTATTTAAGAGGGCCAATGGCTATTTAAAATATTTACATTTCAAATGGTTGGGCTTGGGTAGGTCTAGATGTCCATAGATTAATATGATGTATATTTAGGAGTTAACTATAATTGCTTACTCTATAAGTAGAGAACGTATTTTCGACCATGTATTTAGTGTTTCAAATTTAGCATTTACAGTTCTGTGATCAGTGCTTGAACAAATCTCCAGGGGGGAAACTATTAGTGATTGGGAGTATTTGTGATCGCTTTGATGAATCAGCAAACTAAAATCGAAAGATGCAAAAAGCTGAAGTTGCTTTTGAAGGTTTCCTATTCATAGGTTAAGGTTTATATTTTAAGTGCAACTGCTCTTAAGAGTTCTTGGACAAGTTTTTTCTGGTGCCTGCTACATTATGGCATGTGGACGCTCTACTCCACTTACCTCCATGATGCTGGAGTTGGGGAACATTTCGTGCAAGGCCTCGGTTTGTTGCTGGTGTTCTTCGTCCTCGAATACCAGCACGTGCTCTATGTGATCTTCCTGATCGATCTCAGTGCTGCAAGGGAGGGAACAAATTTGTATAAGGGAATAGTATATATCTATAGGATTTTTCAGGTATTAAATGTACCGAAGAAATCATTTTGCGCTTTAAAAATGATACACAGACCAATCAGACACCTGTAACCACTAGTGTCCAACCACAAACAGGAAAAGATCTTGAGGTGATTCTTGTAAGTGTTTCTACCTACATACAAAATACGTATGAACGTCTTTCGCATTAACAACAGTTTGTCCATCCATTGCTGGACATAGTCCATCCCTAAAAGGGCTTTTACACATTAGCTTCTCGTTACACTAACGGGTTGGGTCATTATATCGTTTGCAATGAAAACCTACCACCAGACCACATCACACATCACAGACCACATCTGTGTATACATATCGTACTTATACATAACCGTAAAGAGCAACATACCGGTGCGCGGCAGTCTTGGTGAATTGAGTGCTGGGAGGAGGCAGCATGCTGCTCAGGGACGGAAGTACAACATCGCAGCCAGTGTCAGGAGATGCATCGCCTATGAGAATAATACGCAATATAATTATGTCACCTTCACCTGGACTTCCCTTATGAAGAATATATTACCAAATGTTATGAACATTGTTTTACTTTACCCTTTTATTGTAACTATTAAATCTTATTCATGACTAGCGATAACTATATTGTGTATACTGAAAGAGTGCGGTACGACATCTTTCTTCTCTATCAATCATGTATATGAGAATTGATATACTATTAAGGACATGTAAGAAAATGACGGATAGATGCACGAGGATTTTTTAAATTTACAATTTAGCCTCTCTTGATTTTTATCATCACTTTGCTCTCACTATTAAATTCTTTTATTTAAGAAGCTGACCATTTTTTCTTAATATATACTTTTGGTCTACATCTTTGTGTCTTCATGAGAATGAGAGATGGACATCATAGATAGACGCTAGCAGTCAGCTGTTAGAATATTTACTTACTGTTATTAGGTAAACAAAAACTTTTCTGCCCTATTAAAAGAAGCTCGTTATGAAAAATGCCAACACGTATTGAAACAAAGATAAAGGCACAAACAAAAATATACCATGGAACAAATAATGGAGATCTGATGACGTACTGGGTTGGCGAACACGTGCTTCCACTTCGAACACCCAGTTGCAGATCCGGCCTACGTCGATCGAATCAAAGTTAGGTACATACGCGCTCATCATCTCCACGAAACCTGGAACAAAAGATAACTATATGTACTCTAGTGATTCTATGTTATATCTAATAATAAAATTTTGTAATAATGTACACAAGGCTGTATCCGTGCTAAACTAACAGACAGCCAACATACAAGTTCACGTTAATATATTAACTTCGAAACAGACAAACATATATACAAACTCTCAGAGAATGCTTAGTACTCTTACGTTTATTGTCGATAGACAGGCTGGCTAAGAAGGGATAACAGACCTGTTTGACTTAACCCTTTGGGGCACGGCGCTATTAAAAATGTCCCACCTTTTTGATGTGCAATAACGCATGGTGGAACATATTTTGACCCACCTCACAATATTGGAATAAGTACGCACTCAAACAGTTTATTCTGATCCCTCTTATTTACACATCAATTTTTTACAATTTTGAACGATATACCTAATATTTATGTGCATTGTGAGTATTTTTATTTTCTAAAATTCCGTGTCTCAAAGGGTTAAACAGAAATAAAGCTATACAGAACATGAGACAAAAGTCAAAATATAAGGAACTTATATTTGGACCCGTTTAAAGTTTAATAGTTAATTTTTCTAGGTTTTGCAAGTCAAGTCTTGTCGTAAACTGGA
>DWMG01002517.1:0-13111 GCA_018244855.1 Elbella merops
TCGGGCACACCTAATATAATAAAAAATTAAATCGTTTTTAATCTATCAGCACCTATTTTTAAACATACAGACAAAATGACTCACTGTGATATAAGACATACTTATTGGTTGAAAAAGGTCAGAATATTGACAGCAACGACCAGCTGTCACGTGTTTGGTCATACTCGTGCGAGCTACTGTCATTGACTTGATGTAATGTAACGATTACATCTTACACTACGAACATCTTACATTAAGAACCGAGAGTTTTTTCTCCAGTTTTTTTCCCTCGCACCTATGATATGTACAAAGCCGACAAAAGCTACTAATTACGTCTCAATTTGATTCTGGTCATCATTAAATGACGTGTCTTATGACATTTTAAAAAATAAATGTTCTGATGAATAGATTATTAAATTACGAGTATGTAACTAACAGTTTCATTCCCACACTATGTTTTTTCAATAACAGCCTGACTAATTCCGGCGACAGCCTGACTAATTTCGGCGACAGTCTGACTAATTCCGGCGACAGTCTGACTAATTACAGTGATAGTCTGATTAATTTCATAAGTATCCTAAGTCCGTATTCAGTAACTCCCACCAATCGAAGCAGCGTCTATCGCGACCTAACTAATAGGGCTATCCCGAACAAACATCAGAAGATAAACCGGAAAAATTTAACCATGTTTACCTATATATAGTGTCTACTCAGGAAACGTTCAGTAGTAGAAGGGGAAATTAAAAGAAAGGTTGATTTAAGGTTGGGGCCAAATAATGAGGATGTCAGCAGATAAGACAGAGAAGACGCCAAAATCAAACGACGCACACGACCCAGTTAGCGCGACCGCCCGTATCATTTTTATCACAGATAGTGACACAGTAATCCGATACTTGATTTAAGCCGCATAAAAATGTTTTATATGAATTTTTTACTCTATTATTTTCAAAATCCACCCAATGGTGGTCAATGGCTCCCTAATGGCCAATTAGGAATCAATATTTCCGACTCGCACTAGGCCAGCATGGCAGTCTATGGCCTTAAACCTTCTCATTCACAAAGGAGACCCGAGCTCAACAATGAAATGATAATGAGGGTCATCATCAGATGATGATCCTTGCTATTATACCATCCCTCCAAGTCCCTTCTGAGGTAGGCAGGTTGCACCGATTTTTGTCAGCTCTCAGGTAGCATCGAGTAGTTCTCTACATAATTATATCTATTATATTGTGATAACATTTTAAGTTATAATATCCAATTATATTATTTATTTATAATAGTATCAGCTTAACAGTTTAACCGATTAAACATAATGCATGTGTTGAAGACACCAACGTAAGCAGACGAGTTCCTAATCCCCAACACGGTAGCGATAGCACTGATATGAAATATATTCCAGCGCAGTTTGATACATAAATAAATTAATGTTTAATAATTGTCTGTATGTTTATTCCCGCAGGAACGATTGTCACGCATTGTACCTGTTATAACTACCTGTTACTTGCATTCATAAACATTAAACACTATATAATCGTATATGTAACTTTACGAGGTTCGTAACATCGATATACATTAATTAAGGTCCATATCTCGTTCGTTACGCGTCGCAGTAATCTGTACGTACATACACACATGTGAATATATCGATAATACGACCTCTAAATATTAATACAACGTAACATCACGTCTGTAATCCCCGAAGGGGTAGGCAGAGAAGTGTAGTACACCCCCACGTTCCATCAGTTACATTTAAGTCCCACAATGGAATAGGTGGTGAGCCTATTGCCATACCGGGCACACATTCAGGCTCCGAGTCACTACTAGAAATTCTAAATTCGAAAAATCTAATAGTACCCGGTCCGGGATTTGAATCCAAGACCCCCCGATCGGCAGTCGCGCTTGCGACCACTCAACCAAAGAGGCAGTCAAACATTAATACAGTTATATTAAATTAACATTTTCATTGCTTGTTTTATGTTACGCCGTCAAAAGCGTATAAAGATATTGACGAGAGCTATTATTATACCGACGTATTTAAAATGTACTTAAGTGTTAAAAGAACGATCGTTTCGTTATGGCACTAGCGATTTTATTACGTTAGTGTTTAGGACGAAATTCATTTACATGTACAAAATAATCATTTATTGTACGACCAACGGCAAAACGGACAAAAAGGCTGTACCTAATGATTTTGTTGTGGTCACTTTTTTGAGCACGCTGGCGCCCAAAAAAGCAATACCTGTCGACCAGTGCTAAGCGAGGCGAACATAAATTATATTAAAGTTGTATAGCTGATCATCACTACGATCTTTTAAACAGAGATCCTTTCTTAAATCCCCGGTCGGATATAAACTGATAATTGTCGAAATCTGTTTTAGGTCTGAGTATTTGTTTTGTCTAGTCTGCAAAAAATTCTATCACAAGAGCGTTAAGTATGAATCTTTATTAAAACAAACATATACCTATAGGAATTTGATATTTTTAATCTATTTAGATATAAATAAAAAAATTAGTAGCAACTCTATGCATAAGACAGCAGGTATGAAGAAACAAAATCATTGTAGAATTCCATAATACCTTCGGCGTGTCTACAATAAACTAGTTAAAGCTATCTCAAAGTAAACTCCAACGAGTTATCTTACTAACGTCCAAGTTTAGAATTGCACATACATAAATGGGTTTGTAATATTCAAATATCATTATAAAATTGCTTTTCCTTTATTTTGTTTCAGCATTATTTCTTAATCATTTCTGCTTTATTTTTAAACTATGTTTCGCGCCAACGATTGTGGCGCCACTGGGGGGAGCCTGTGTAAACTATTGGAAAATCGTAAAAAAAGTTTGAAACATATATTTAAGTTTAAAAGGATAAGAGTAGCCATCATACCTAAGCAATAGGATATTTCTTAATTCATTCAGATTTATTTCATTCAGAGAACGTTTGGAATTTTTATTTGTTAGTTATTCCTTATGGAAGAATCAGAAAAAGACTTCGACCCCCGGCGTGCGTTTAAGAACAGAACGATGAATGTAGAATTACGTCATATCTGTAATGATACATATATTTGGTACTCGGGGCACTCTGTATACCCCGTAAGGAGCGTGTCATTATCATAATTTTTTTTTTCATATGATAGGCTAGCGTTTGGCCGCGCTCCCTCCTCCTGATGGAAATCAGGGACGCGTACTGATGACAATAGCATGTACTGTACAAATAGTCTAATGAAACAGTTAGTGCAGTTTGCGAAGTATTTTTTTATTTAATAAGTCGTGCCATTGGCCCGGGGGCGACGACCGCCGCCAATCAATTGACAATCTCTTGTGGTGACCCACAGCAGCTCCGTGTAAGAACTATAGAATTGATAATGTTTCATAGACATTGCAGGTTCATAGACACGTAATTGTTAAACTGCCAGTGATATCTAGATTAATATAAAAACAATAAAGATGAAATTGAAACCATTTATATTGTCTATGACATTGGTGTGGGTTCCGAACGAATGGCCATGGTAATGACATTGATGAGAAATAAATATGAACAAAAAATCTCTAGCTAATGATATGATTGACCCAACCGACGTCACATGATGATTGTAGCCTATACGAGTAATAAGTGTCTGGTCAATGTCTCGGTCTCGGTTTTGGCCGTCATTAGAATTTGAATTATATATTAAATTGATATTAAACATCGAGTATTAGTCGAACACATTCATTAATCATTGGTATATATGCACGAATAAATGCACTTTCCTTATACACTTTCAAATCAGGTGATAAAACAAGATAATGCTTTTAGTGACACATAGCGTCGTGATGCTGCTTAAGTAGTCGAATATTGGACTGAAGGTTCTATTTCGAGAGAATCTCCCGCTCATTCATAAGCGATACAGAACACTTTGAAGGTCAGTGATAAAACTGAGAGAAGCGAGATAATAACGAAATGTGTATTAAACCGTACCATTTCAACTAAACAGAAAGAAAAAGAAAACCATATAATAGTCTATTCATTACAATATCCTGTACCTAACATGTTGAATGGACTGTAAAATGGTTTACATTGTATCTCAACCACAAGTCTCCGTCACCATTGAAATAGGCGAAAATGAAACGTGATTCTTTTTTAATTTAGAATCGACCAGCACTTCCATAGATTAATGATATTTTAATTTTCAAACCATTCTTAGCAACTATAATGAAGTTAACATTGAGTCATATAAATATAGTCATATCAGAGGCGGCAATTACAATTTTTGCTCAAAATTGAAGTATTAACGTTATTTTGTTAATCTGTGAACATAATTTCTATAAAGCAATACATCAGGTGAAAAATATGGCAGTATCCCACAAAAAAAATCGATATCAGTAAAGTTTGCATCAAACCAAATAATATCCCACAGTCATAGTAATTTATGTAAACGGTTTAACAAAGGAAAAAAAATTGATAATATATGCCATAAAAATGTCCTTACAATAAATAGTATACTTACATATTCCTCGTAAAACAATTTAATTTGTCGTTTTTACAAAATCCAACATTGTGGATATTGCCGCCTTTGATATGAGATGACTCTAGTTTTACGTAATGACAGATGTTATATTCGCAACAGATGAAATCGTATCAAAGTTCTAATCATCCATCAAACAGGGTACCGTGTCAAAATGTGCCACACTTTCAAATATCATACAACTAGCACCAGCGGGACGACTCGCTCAATGATAGAAATATCTACAGTTTTAATAAAAGTGAACATGGTAATAATGACCAAGTTTTGAAATTACTAGTAAGTAATAGTTCAGACTCCGTTCTATCCCCAATGTATTATACGAGGCTCACTCCTCTACTATACGGAACGTATAACATAATTTGCGAAACATGGAAATACAAATTAGCCGTTCACCATTCACACCTAACCCTATAGTGAGTAGAGACGTGATGTTATTATGCAATAATAATAATAATAACTACTAAACAACATTCCGTAGAGGCCGCCCCTGTGATTCACAGTCGACTGAGCAGATTGTACGACATCCGCCTAAAACTATTTATTGTTTATGCTCTCAGATTTAATGACGCGGATTACACAATTCACCAAACAATGGGATATAAAATCTTAACTATAATATCACAGCCTAGGAGAACGCTTAACGTCTTGTATGTCGTGTATACAAGCGAGAATGGCTCTTAAGAGAATTACAATAATAAACAAAATAGCATACTCTAAATGGGGAGTTAAGTACTATTTTGACGTGAATGTGATATTTGACGAAATATATGACTGCGCAATATTCTGGTAATAAGGTGTAAGATGTTTGCATCTAATGGAAAATAAGTGAACAGTAAACCTCAGTCGCATTATTTCTCACTCTTCATTCTAACTACTGATTAAATATTATTGCCAGTAATTTGCATTTTGCAAAATTTAAAGATCACCGAATAAATTCAATGTCTTCTTTAAACGATTTTGATACGGTCCGTACACTGAATATTAAATAATTAATAAGGATTATTAATTCAACTTAGCAAATAATTAATAAAAAAAAAATTAATTAGACTTCATAATCAAAAGTATGTACATACATTTTTCTTCAAGCCAGTTAGAAATCCTAAGTTAGACAAGTCTAATAGTACTCGACGCGGAAATTGAACCTAGGACCTGTCGATCAGCAGTCGCGCTGCCAATCACTCGACTTAAAAGGCAGTTACTGGTAAATATATAAAAACCTAAATTAATTTGTATCTAAACCATAAAGTAAAAAAATCATAATTTCGAATGATCCTTTGGACATTAATAAGCTCAGATAATAACGCTAAGAATATTTACATTGAAAGAATTATATTTAGAAAATAATAAGTAAGACGTCTTTAATTAAGTTAAATAAGAAAAGCACATGGTAAATGCACTTTAATTTTTCTATTTATTAATCTGTTAATAAATGAAACACAGAGACATACATAATATGTACACAAATGCGCTCAAACACACACACACAGACCAAACTGTGCATATCAGCATTTAAGCATTTAGAATGGGGTGTGTACCTACAAATATATATTTTTCACCATTAAGTCTTATTAAGGCCAATCGGTGCCGTTCGGCCAGATGCACTTCAGTTGAATTGGTGCTCCAACTGCTTCCATATTGGTGTCAACGAAGGACGTTTGTTCATATTGCCCTGATTAGCCCGTTTGCCCATATTTATGGGCGGCTCTCGGCGCTGCAGAGGTTGGCACCTTATTAGGGTTGGCACAAAGAGTAATAAAATCAAAGTACGAATATAATTTCAATACTAACCTGTTGAAATGTTAGTGAAACTGTTTGCTAATCCCCGTACCTCCCTGTCCCTCCGCCTTCCCAACCCTTAATGAATATTTGTGTCATGAACACTAGTATTTGTTCTGTCCGAGTTTCCGATTGTCTATACAAGTAGTATACAAAATATTACTTGTATACATAATCTGAATTTACAATTACCTTTACCAGTCTGGTCACTATACGAGTAGTACGGCTCTCCCAATTTTAACAACAGATGAAACTGTCCAAGTTGTTCCAAAATTAGTATTAGGTTGTTGTAATAAAGCACTGTATCATGAAATTATGTGATAATCTGAATGTAGTAGTGTTAATAACCCACTGTAAAGAGTTCATTAAGTATTCGTAACGCTCAACAGGCGCGGTCCTATATATGTACTTATTCCTACAGTTTAAAAGTGTGGCCACATTAACATTCAAAAGTTCCCAAATAATCCTGGGTGGTATGGTAACATGGACATGTATTGCTTTGGTCCTATTTTGAAACTACAATTCCAATAATATCTCTCAGAGACAGCTCTCTTACGGGCAACCATCTTAAGACAGCATACATTTATTATTTGGTAGATGGGAATTGAATCTAAACAATCAGTCGTTAACCACTGGGAAAATAGGCTCATTGGATGTTTATTTTGCAGCGCTGGCAACCCTATGACGCTCGCAGACTGCAAGTTATAAGTTTAACAAAATTGGCTGCGCTCGTCTCCTCATTGACTAATATTCTCAAGTTGCGGGCTCAAAAGAAAGTAGAACTCAGTAGAACAGTTTAATTTTACAAAAAGTGTTGTTAAACATCGTGGAAGGCTTTGAGGTCAGAAACAATCAGTATACGGATTAGCAGCTAACCAGTTTCTCTACATATCTTCATTGGAACAGCGTGGTGAAACATACTCTAGACTATAGCCAACCACATAACAGTGGATAGACCAGTGGCAAGCGAACATCTTGCATAACCATGGTAGAAACATCCAGATCTAGATTGTTCATTTGCTTTTAAAACACATTAAGAGAAAGGCAGGAAAAGAGCTCTCCTTTAAAGGGAACTAACATTGATAACTCTTCGGTAGTCGCGCTTTTTTATAACCGGCGATGACCTCTTACCATCAGGTGAATTATTGGTCTGCTAGAAACATTTATAAAGCAAAATAGACATAAACATTGAAAACATTTAACTAACCGAACAGTTGTAGGTACATTTCTTAATAATACATCACATCCACATAATTTGTAGCCCACACGGCCCAACCACTTTGCGATAGAAAGACCCACTCACGTCCATTAGCACACCAATTGTCAACAACTTCATGCGCCCTACAAACCCTAACAGCCAAAGGAGAGTGCTCTCGATACTTTTAAACGGCTAAATTCAAGTCATGATCATCATCAACCCTTTTATGATTCCCCTGTTAGACGCGCATCTTCTCTCACAATAAGATGGGTTAAGGCCATAGCCACGCTAATCCGATGGAGAATCGTATGGTGTGCACAATTCTTCAAAATGTTTTTCTTCACCATTGGAGTAAATCGAGTTTAATCTTCAAACGCACATAATTTTCCTACAGAAAAAAAACGCGTCCAAATTTAAACCCAGAACCCTGGAATGGGAGGCTGAATTCTAAACCACTACGCTATCACTGCATATTTGTAGAGTTGTGTAGTGAAAGCCAACACTCCAATATTGAACATTGGCTTTTCATTCCGCAGCGTGTTGAAAAAATCTCAACAATTAACACGCGGAGTTTACGTGTTTAATAAAAATTAATGCTGATAATATGCAAATACATTATATGTTATCGCAATAAAAATCAACCATTGAAACTAGGTGGCGTGCCCACTAATCTCAATACCGTGTACTTTTCAACAATTACAATCGTCCAATTAGTACGACACTAGCCGTACGCAGCGCCAATAACAGCGGGCTCGTGCCACGACGAATTGCTTTCCTAGCAATCATTAACAATATTCGCCTCGTAATCAAACACGTCATATTACACACTCGCCACTAAGTCTGTAAGTTGTAGCGTGTTGCAATAAATTGAACGTTTTCATTTCACATATCTGGATATTTATGGATACAATTACTATGAAATTAAACGTTAAGTTTTATCATAGTCAAAATTAATGCAATTTAGCAACTATGTAATGTAATTTAAAAGCTAAATCTCTCTCGACCCTTTTATCATTCCACGGTTAGAACACGAGCCTCCACTCAGAATGAGAGGATTGAGGTCATAGTCTGCCACGCTGACCGAGTACCGGTTGGCAGAATTCACACGCCTCAGACTTTTTGTTTGTAAAGTTTAAGAAGTGGAGCTTTCCTCAAGATGTACTTTTCGCCGTTATAGCGAGTGATATTTAATTTTAAAACACATATTTTTGTAAAGAGATGCGGGCTATGGTTTCAAACTTAGGACATCCAGAGTGAGAGACTGAATTGTAAACACAGCTATCACAGTTTATGCGCAGCTGTAAATGTTAATGCAATTTAAAGAGTTATAAATATTTAAATCTAACACATTCAAAGCATTTTACCTTATCGTTAGTATCTGGTAAAAACTATAAAGGCGCTCTTCCGCTATACGCTTTCATGCGAAGATCCAATAAAACAGAATTGTGGATTTTGTTAGAGTTAGACATCTCTTCATTTAAAGATTGTTAGAGCTCTCTCGTCCAACGTCATAAATAAGCTTTTATACCTCAAACGGGGCCTTTCTTTTGTATGTTGGCGGCATGCAATACGAGTACCTTATTGTAAAATATGAACTATTTATTTATTCAAATCCTATGATTTATGGGTAATTCGTATGTGTTAGATTTTTACATTAAAGATAAAGTATTTTTATTTTAACAATGCCTTTGGTAATGTACAGCAGTTGTGGCACTGTGATGAAGTGTCCAATCAAGGATGGGATTAGAATCCATAACCTCTACATTCATTAAATTATACTCCGTTAAGGCGGTACATGTAATCAACATGCACCAAAGTGGTGAAACAGCTTTTTTTCTATGACATGTGAAGCCTGATAAGCCACACTTGACCAGTGTCATTACATTCTGAAACCTTCATCGGCTACGTTTATTGGTAGCAAACACGATTTGGCGTTATATCCTCTTCATAATAATAACAAATAAGCACATTTATATAAAAACTACCAATGTTTATTACACACAAATATATACTTAATATCTCAAACAATAAAGGCGTTAATAGCTTGCTAAAGATACATGCTGTTATTACGTATTGATTGAGCGTACACAAGACGCACGTCAAGGCCGTCAATGTATAACCCGTGCGCGATAACTTGAGACCTGCGTGCTGTATACATATGGCTTTTAGAATGATTAAATATTTTCCCATTTTATTTTAAACATGCTTATATTGCTGCTAACAATATTTTGAGAATCTGTTAAACATTATAATTTTTAGGATTTTTTCGGACTGTACAAACACGCAGCTGTAACGTCACAATACAGGTTTCAAGTTGTCGCGCACGGGTTATAATATAATGTAAATATTCGGGGGAAACATGATTTAAGACTACGCTGTTTCCTCACGTAGATATTATAATAAGCATGTTCGAACTAATTAAGAAATCACGCCACTATTATTGTCGCTTATTCAACAACATTGTCGTTTAGACAACCTTTTTAATAATAATGATTATTAACTTGATAATCATTTTGATTTTATGTGATAAAATAGTTTTAGCAAAAAAAAAAACAGAACATATCACCACACCTATATTTTTCGAAGGGATAGCGAGGAGCGGGTAAAACGTACTCGTCCACATTTCACCCGTTATATCATAAGTCTTAGCATGGAACCGTGGGCGAACCGGTCAAAAAAAAAAAGAAAATACAGCCCAATGTAATAAAAAAATACCAATCAAACGGAATTGAAAATACAGATATTGTTATTTACTGTATTTTAAGCTGTACCTGCTTAACAATAGCATTGTTTGACAAGCTCTGTAATGTTTAAAAAAATCAGCTTGCCATATCTCGAATTATTTAAACGGATAACAGAAGTGTAATATTATACACTTTTGGACTTCTTGCCTCCATATTAGATATAATAAAAAAATAAAATAACAATAATCGACCCACTATAATTCCACTGTTGGAATATGGGTCTCCTCTCATATCGAGAGGGTTAAGGCCATAGTCTGCCACGCTGGCCAAGTGCGGGTTGGCAGATTTCACACACCTTAGAAAAAATATATATTTTTTTATATTAATTCTAAGGTATGCAGGTTTCCTCACGATGTTTTCCTTCACCTTTAGCAAGTGATATTTAAATTTAAAAAAACACTTTTCTAAAGAGGTGCGCGCCATGGATTTGAACCCAAGACCCCCGGAGTGAGAGGCTGAATTCTTAACCAGTAGGCTATTAGATATAATACTAATTAAAAAATTTCAACCTGCTTTGCCAGCGAATAAATAATTGCGGAATGAATTGTGAATTTATTATTATCAGATATAAACATGGACCCGAAACGAGTAGATCTAAGAAATACGAGTATACTATGGGATAGGCAAATAGATAACCTACCCTAACCTCTCCTAGTGAAATTATACAGGATGGCCACGTACTGGAAATCAAATAAATTTAAGTCTAAAATTAACAATTATTTCCCTTTTTCAATATTTTTCCCCCTACACAAGTTACTTTTGCATTTAAGCCATTTAAACGTGTCCTATAGTCTTACACAAAAATACAATTCAAACGATTGTAAGCCCGTATTTATAGTTTTTTTTATTAATACACAATTTGCGAGAGCCTCAAACATAATATCTCGCCTATATTTTTCCAAGGTGATAGGCAGAGGTGTGTAAAACTTTTATATGTTTTAGTTTATTAGGAGTGTAATACATTTTACTTACTACCTATGTTATATAAGCCCCATTGAACAGGGGGTGAGGGAAAATTTCAGGTTATAAGAACCCAATAATACTTTGTCCAACCGGGAGATCAATCCCAGGATTTTTTGATCGACACTCGCGGTCGCAACCACTATACCAACGTGACAGTCACGCCAGAGGCTCTCACCTAAATTAAGAATAAAAACCGACCGAAAAATGGTAGATAGTAGACTAGCCTTAAAATTCAAATAATTCAATCGATTCGTTATTGCTATACGTGTATGAATTTAAAATCTTGTCATGGCAGTTCCAGTCTAGCCGTACGATATGTTGCATTTGCTATTTTTAAAAAAACAAAACATTTTTCGCTACAGATTCAAACGCAATATAATGCGAAATAAACTCGCATTGCATTTCAATGAGTTAGTAAACTAGCTGTATCGGGTTACAGTCGACAGGTCAACAATCTAGATAAAATGTACTGACACAAGTATAGGTCAAACGTTACTATAAATATAAAATAAATATTATAAATAGCCGCCTAATATGCAATGCTGGCCATATACACTTATCTTTAGGCACTTTAAAAAATGTCCCGATTATTTCTCGAACAATCCGATTTTTTTCTGTAACGGTCACAAACACAATTTGGCACAAGAGCTGGTCGCATTACTCGCCTTTAAATTTGAAAATAGAAGGATAATTTGTTTTCACTCAGCGTTAGTATGTACTAACTTTTATTCAAATAATTAAATCGTGTGAATTTTAATGGAGAATAAATATATTATGGGATAAATATGGGATAAATAAATCTTCTTTTTTATGACTGTAATATTGTATTCACACTGTAATATCACTAGTGTATCATTACATCAAAACTGGATTCTTAAATTTCAAATGAAATTTACAAACAGTACGATTATAAAAGCAACGCGCTTCGAACTATGATTTCGAAACATAATTCTTGAGGCATACGGTTCATTTTAACAAAACATAAACGTGTAATTGTTATGAGTTGGTCGGAATAATGCTCGGCATTTTCTTCCAAATTTTGACGTAATTCAAAAAAGGAACGTCAACTAAATGCACGCGCCATGGCAAGTAAGTGTAGCTAACCTTGAAAATGTCTCATAACGTTCAAATGAAGAACACATTACGACCGCCATAAAAAAATATCTTTAAATAAGCAATTTACGCAGCTATCTGATCAATGACGGTGATATAATATAATAAAAGGAACAGAAAAAAATGTATAATGTAACATAATCTGTGACATAAAGTTTCGTATCGTTGTTATAATCATTATAATGTTAAGACAGCTACCACATTTACCCAGCTGAAACTACAGTTCAGCTTATTGTTAGTGTGTTACGAGTACCTGCTTGAAGCATGTTGCTTATACATACTTAGATTTTTCTTAATTATAATCTCCTACTAAGAAATTTAGTTTCGAGGAAAACGTTAAACATTGTATTAAAATCTTTAGCTCATACTAAATAAACATTTTCCTACTATAGAGGTACAAAATAAAAAGCTAATGAAACTTAAAATACACAACAAAACAATGAAAAAAAACCTAAAATGTCGATTAAGTACAGCATGGTTCATTACGAAGACTATTACATTCCTAACTGCATATTATTTTTATTAAATCTCGTTTAAACATTGCAAATTCCTGTGACAGATGTCAGTTACAACGACAATAATGCTAATTATGATAAGCCAAACTACTTACAGAGTATGCAGAAAGCACAGAGTGCAAAATATTTATCCTCACAAACCTGACATCTTTCTTCTACATTTATTAAGAATGATAAGTTATGAATGACAGATAAGTCGTCGATATTAAAAGCGACGGCCAACAACAGAGAGCTCGTTTCTAACGAAATGACACATAAAGCCGCTTGATAATGAACTAATTCCGCCAGTTCAACGAACCGGCCGATGTAGGTGAGGTC
>DWMG01002518.1:0-13110 GCA_018244855.1 Elbella merops
ACTTGGCCAGCGTGGCAGACTATGGCCTTAACCCTCTCAATATGAGAGGAGACCCGTATTCCAACAGTGGAATTGTGAAAGGGTTGAAAAAAAAAATGAAAAATAAATAAAAAAAAAACCAAAAAATATCATGCACGAAATTAAGCCATGACAAAATATTGTCGTCTAATAAAGCCGTCCGTCTGAAGCTCTGTGCTGTGAGAAACAAAGAATATTCAGCTGTAATGCAGCGGAGTACCTTGGGACTGCGGAGACGTTGGGGACAATGTCCCAGCTATCTTGTCCCTCTTTGTGCTGCTTGTTTACGGGCACAATGCATAAGACACTAGATAAATTCTCCATTTGACTGTCGCTGGATGACTCCGCTAGGCTAGTTTACATTTCTCCCACCAAGTTAATTTGACACTGTTCTCGTTTGTGATTTATTCCTTTTTGTTGGAACAGAACCGAATTTTAAATGACTGCGGATGTAAGGGAATTCGAAGCAGTTTTTACATTCAGCTACAAGAAGTAGAAAGATAATAAAAGATCATTCGTAATTTTTTAATGCACATATTTGAGATACATATAATATTATAGAAATGTTTACAGACAGTTTAACCAGTATCTAGATGGATTATTAAAAATGTCCACTCAGCATTAATTCTTTCGTCCTCTTCCCTCTCCCCCTAGCAACTGACTGGATGCAATAATGGCAATAAATATACAAATTAACATTTTGAATATTCAAACGCAGCTAGCTCACGTCTAGGGGAAAAACAGAGAATTCCCCATTCACGTTGAGAAAAAACGCCGAAAGTTGTTGTATATTTAAATGTGGGTAGTTTAAATTATAAACGAAAAATAGTACAAGCTACGCTGCCTCCAATTTGTACACTACACGTGCTACGTAGCCGCAGGAAATTTAAGGCTGCGCTTAACGTAATAGTTGTGCAGAATTCGGAACATTTTGTTTTAATAATTGCTAACAGTTGCACATATTTGTACGCTGCATAAATGGTGACTAGCTTATGCACTTTTGGCTACATGTTTTAGTTGGACTCACAGCGCATTGAAATGTTTTATGTTTGCTGATATTTAATTTTTTATCTCGTTAGCACATTTGTCACCACGACTGGGTCTAATTTAAATTTATTATCGTCCTTACAGCTGTAAAGTGACTCGATAAATTCAAAGTTAATGTAGAAAATTCAATTTAATTTAGTTTTCTAATTATATTGTCAGGGGTAACTCTTTAATTGGAACCTGACTTATTCTAACGAACTATACACGATGTACCCCCGTACATTTGAGGACATTTTCTTATACGATACTTCAATTGAATTAGCACAAAAACGAGTTAAAGGATCGTGTTCAAGTTTTCAAGTCGCCCTAAACGTCTTTGGCTTCATTCGATCACTGCTACATGGTAATAATTACCAGAACGGAAGAACGGAATTACAGAAGAGAAGAGATGAGTTGAAAGAAAGGCTAATACCCATCACACCGCCTGTCGTTGGCTTTAAGTGAGGGTATGTGAGGTAACGATTGATTCATTGAGTTGGAATTAAAAAATAACATTGTGTTTGTTATGTAAATTCAATAACGTTTGTACCAACAAAGAAGGCTTTAGATATATTCATTGTTATTTAAGAGCAAGCGTTACTTAGCCAACCATTTTTCTAGTGCTATTTGTTTTTTACTTTTCGCTTCCCGTCTTGCTACAAAAATCTAATCTCTCTACAAGACAGTAGAAAATAAATGAAAAGATTGTGGCTGAAAACAATGCTTTTAACTACAACGTTGATCTTTTGAAAGTCTCTAATGGTCTTTCGTTTTATTTAGGATTGACAATTCGAAAAGTTTAAAACCGTAGATCAAAATCTAGATCAGCTTTTTGGTAATAAAGCCGCCGATAGTTTCCATTTCGACAACTTTGTACATTTGTGAAGCCACGTATAGAATGTTTGAGAACTGCTAAGTCCGCCTTATCTGCGAAAAAGAAAAGGGTTAGATTGAGCAGAGAAACATAAATAACGAAGTGGATCTCAGCTTTAAGGTCGGTAAGTTTTTATCGGACGTAGCATCGCTAAATACCCTTATCTTCGGGTTTTCTCATTTCGCAATGTTCTATTACTATTTTCTTGTTGTGGCTTCTGGGAACCGTTCGTACTATGTACTGTTAAGCTAGGTCCGTTTTCTAAAGTTATTCTTAGTTATATTTCGCACACCAATGATGGCAATACAAGCTACGAATCGTTGGTGAATTGTAAAAATATTATCATGGTGAAAAATAAAATAAAGGTAATATTAGGAGCAGTTAAAAATACATATACCTACGATCTGTTAACGGTTCGTTTAACATTCTCCAAATAAACTTCTAATTTGGCACCTTCGAGATTAATTAGCGCTAGCCATTCAAGCTCGCTTCGTCTGGGGATAAATATCACTTAAACTGTCTAGAAACTTATGAGTCAGATATAGTGGCAATACCTATACCTATTCTTTAGTTATATGTTTGATATCTGTGTCTAGTAAAAGTCAAATCGATGGAAAGATTTTTCACATATCTGTACAACATCAAAAAAGTTAAAGGTCCTTTCAAGTTTAATATTTAATTTGACGGATTGAAAAAAAAAGATAACTTGCGACTACATAAAGTACGAGTAATAATCCCACGTTGCCTTTTCAATTTGATATGAATTAAATTGATACGAAGAGCTAAATTGAAATATTCCTGAATGGCGAAACGAAAAACCAAAAAAATATATGGCCAGTTTTCAGGAGCAAGTAACTAAATAGTACTTCGTCTACTAAAAAATACAAGAAGGGTAGTTGTGAAACGGAGTGTTAATGTTAGTTCACTGAAGTATTTAACTTCTCAGCATTTTACTCGTTAAGTTACTACTAATGACTTAACTTATTTACGGTAAAACAGACCTTAAAAATCACTCGCTATAAACGAAAAGAAGTGGGGAAACCGACATACCATAGTGTTGTGTTGTTAACCACAACAATGGTTTTAATCTTTAATAAAAGTAAGTTGATGTTGATACAAATCGATATGGAGCCTCCATTCTGAAGTAATCATTTTAAACAATGCCTATCTTATTTTAATAATATCTGTCTTGCGTACTCTGTAACAGAAACAGGTGAATCCGAACATGTTTATAGGGGACGTTATTCCTCGCCAATCCAATGTTTGTGCTAGTGACCCTCGCGATCCTGTGGTCTTTGTCAACATTCAAAATTCAAGCACTTCATGGTATGTTCTGCGTTGGCCTCATCCGAAACATAACTTAAAGCCTCTTGTTAAGGTCTATTTGAATTTCAGGGAAGTAAACCACCACATTGTTTGAATTCGTAATCGCCGCTTGCTGAATAATGTATAATGTTTAGGGCCACGCGTTTATTTAGGATGATATTTTGATAAGGAGCGACCAGACATAGCTGTCTTGATTAATGAAGGTGTATGACAAACAAAGACTTCATCTGCATATCAATAAGTGGTATATTTTGTGAATGGTCAAATAAAATTTTCCGCTGAATTCATTATCGAACGGTAAAGACCGAACATTTTGTCACGTCATTCTATTTCCGTTATAAAATGTTGCGTTTTAACAATTGTCATAAAAAACTATATTTTTGGAGTTAGTCCACAGTTTTTATTCCACGTGTTATGGAATTTAGCCTCATGTTTTCCAAATAAGATAACATACTCGTTGTTCGAATAGTTGATGATGATTACCTACATCATTTAAAAATTTATCCTTAATTAACAATATTGAGTTTTCCGTCAAAATTATTAAAAAAAAACCCTTTTATACATAGAGTTTTCTGGGTGTAATAAATCAACATCATTATCAACCGTTTAATCGGTTCATATTTGAGCATTGATCGCCTTTCTAAATAAGAAAAATTATGTCCACAGTCTGCCACGCTTCCCAAGTGCGGGAACAATAGCAAACTCTTAATGCAGTTCAAATACTTTAGGCCGAAGTAGATTTTATTTTTGTTAAGCTGAGCTATATGCGAGTAAGTATCATCGAAATGAGTTTTATTACAGGGGATTTTCTCTTAAATGAAAAGAACAAAACGTAAAACTTCTCGTTCGAATGCTACATTGCAAGTTCAGTATTTAAATAAGCCACGTTTGGTTTTACCATTCGCTTGGGAAATCAATGATCCGAACTCATTCACAGTTGCCGTCGTTGACCTATAAAGAAATTCGCTTGTCCGATAAAAATTAATAAAGTGGAAAAGGAATGAAATTAAAAAAGGGTTTCCTTCAAATGAAATGACTTTAGAGAATTTAATTTTTTTTTGCTGCCCTGTGATTTGCACATTACTGTGAGAGAGCTTGCATTCGCTGAAAAGTTATGTACGCTTCATGAGAATAAAAATACATTTTTGTGGTTACTTCAGAGTATTTTAATGCAAAGGTTTCTGGGAATTTTGCAATCTTACGAGTAACAGCTACTGAACCAGAGCTACCATCATACTCCTGACCTTAAAATGACCCCATTTCTATATTTACAAATATAAATATCTATATTACATATAATTATTTATTTATTTACGTATAAACACAGGCATACACTTATATAAATATATGTATATAACTGTGTATCCCATTGTCACCATGTGCAATTATGATATGAGTAATTATGATAGACTAGTATAGTGAGGTCAAGCCTTTTTCATTCATGGCAGGACTTTATTTACAATATAAATTATATATATAACTAGCTGTGCCTGCGACTTCGTTTGCATGGTAATAAAACTATTTTAAAATTAAAGGCCTAAGTTACTCTTTATTACATCAGCTATCTGCCAGTGAGTCTCGTCAAAATCGGTACAGCCGTTCCAGAGATTAGCCGGAAAAAACAGACAGACAGAAAAAAATTGCAAAAAATGCTATTTTGGTATATGCACCGAGTATAAATACATATATATACATTTGCATACGCATACAAACAGACACTTCAATTTTATTTTTTTGTATAGATTACTACAGTATCACACTATGATCCTGTGTTTGCGAAGTACTGGAATCCATGTTGAGATACAATAATTGTTTAAACAAATGAACTCACAAAGTAACTGTAATAATAAATGAAGATAATTAAAGTAAAATAATTTTATTAAAAGAGCTATGATCCATGTTTCGGCACATATAGGTATTCGGCACATATAGGGTAGTTTTTAAGTTTTTTATTTATTAATAAATTGTCGAACTAGATCCATTACGGAGTAGACAGTGAGCACAAAGTGCTGTCTGTATCCACAGAGGCCTGATGTGTTTCTTCAACATACGCTCACTTCACACACGCACGCCGGTTTCAGGAACTTTTGAAATCCTCTTCAGCCAATACATTTCCTATTTTATAATCACTTTTAAGAATATCAATATCGTATTTCAGCTTATTTCGCCAAAGGAATTCATTTCACCCTTACTTACTTCACTACCATGTTATCATAACGTTGATATTTATTTCATATTCCATTATATACACTCAAAAGTATTAAAAGGGCAATTAGGCCAAAAATAATCGACCCGTTTATAATTCCACCATGTTTATAATTGTTGGAATAAAGGTTTTTTCTCACATGCCAACATTATGCAAACGAAGTATGTTTTTGATGATTCATTCATAGGATTTAGTCTGTAGAAATGTGCTAGAAGAACTTCAACAGTATACGTCTAACGGTTTGGTTTGGGTGTTGTTTAATCAGCCAGAACATGTAATTATGTATGTATAGATAATGTGACAAGCAATTTCCAACAAAAACCCTATGAAAATTACTAATTCCACACAAAAGAAAGCTATTAAAGAACACAGAAAATGAGAAGACAAAACAGAATTATGAACTCCCGATATTCAATCGTTAAACTTATTCCGATATCGTCGAGTCAACGCCTCCGTCCGACAAACAGAAAGCAGGAGAGCAGATAAAAGAAAAACAAATGGCCGCTGGCGCTGCCTTTATTTTTAGCCAGAAGAAAAATATGATGAGCGTCCCGAAGGGAAAATGTCCAGCTGAGAATTTGAAAGGAAACAAACAGAATAGGTGTTTAAGCCTTTCAGATACTCCCGGACACGAGAAAATGAGTTGTTGAAAACATTTGTGTTTTCATTATGATGTCGCTGCCGTGTTTTAAGACGAGCTATTGTTAAAATACTTTCCAGTTGTAATTCATAATGCTGTGGAAGCGATGTTTTTTCTATTTGTCTTCCACTGTATATTTCGTTTCCGATATATTAGCGTCAATATCTCTTGTACTCGATTTCAATACCTTTTTGTTTAATATGAACTTACTAACTGTTGCTATGCCTTATAAATCGTTGGAACATCTCATCTCATAAGTTTTCTATTTGGTACAACACACACTATTCAGTCATTGATAAATATGTACATACGAGTAGTAGCAAGTAGTTTAATTGAACATATTTGATCTTCCGTTGAATTCTTGTTTTCCTATAAACTGACCCAAACGTGGAGCTCTCACTAAATATTTTGTGTTCAATATTTAAGGTAGATGTCACCAGAATTTGTTATTATTTGATTTGTTTTCGATCTAGAAAATATCAAATTTCAAATTTATAAAACATGAACCAGTCAATGTCTTCAAGACAATGTACTGTAACAATAAAGAACTATAAAAAAGGCTATTTTTACTATGTCAGAGATTTAATTATGTTTGTTACCCAAAGAACAGAGAAATAATTTTGAAAATTCCGCCTTGATCTTCAACAGAAAAATATCGTCAAAGGCCTTGGAGACAATGCAATGTTTCGAAAACTATGAAATACTGTATTCGGGTGTGTAACAAACATAAATATAATATGATTTTATTTCGAGTAAGGCGCTTATAACCGAGATATCTAATAAATCCCAAGATCTGATACTGGATGTCAACAGAGGAACGATAAAATGGATGGTGTTGTTGATGAATATTATAATATATTGCTCAAGGTATAAGCAGAAAAGTCGAGTCACTCGTAGTCCAAATCGATCAAACATTCACCAGAAATCTCAAAACGACCATACGTTATGTCACACTCGGGGGGAGTATAAAAGATGTCCTAAGACCCAGCCCCACCTGCGTTCGTATCCAATAAATAAGTACGTTTTCTTCCTTTGGGGAAATTTATTCTATTTATTTATTAACACTGAGCGTATTTGTGTGTAACGCGAAACATTATTGCACATTTTACTTCAAAACGTCGGTTCGAAATTTGAAAATACGACTATATTATTCAAAGCTTTTCAGTACCTGCAATTATAATATTATTTTTAATTATATTATAGACAAATTCGACTATTAATCAAGTTCAGCCTTGCAATGGACTTAGAAGTATGGAAAATTAAATGAAATTTGCTGTAATATCAACGTACATATGTGAAAATGATTGGTCTTCCTTTATCTATAAATATAATAATAATTTATCTGTAAATGTAATAAAATAAAGTTTGTTGCCGCGAATGATACAATTTATACAATACAAATGAAGAATGGTAGTTTTATTGAAGACGTGTCTTTGTAAATAATTAAAAAAAAACTCGGTACTACGAAGATAGTACAACAACTTGTAGTACGTGTTAAACCTTTTTGTGACATCTAAGTTGTCGGAATAAACCAAGCCTGAAACCTCAATACAAACGCACATCGCGGAATGTCAGAAAATTCATATCCGTAGACTATTTGGAATTGTTTTACTCAATGAGGCAGTGATGAGTGCGTTTGATCATTGTGATGAACTCAACTGAGCTCCAAAACAGCGGTTGCGGTTTTGAAAACAAATTGCTAATTCATAAAATGTATACATAGTATATCACTGTTCTTTTATATATTTTATAACTTAACTATATATTTCGTTACTTAACTCTACGGAAAAATAAATAATTTATAATCTTTTATACAATGTTTTACATGAGTGAAAAAAAAAACACATCAGACAGCTTTTGTTTATCTACTCTATCCATACTAATAGTGATTATATGTCGTACGCTTATCTCAAGAAATTTCATTGAACATTTTTTCTTATAGTCTTCAGCGAAGACCGGTAATCTTATATAAAATGGATCTTGCAAAAGTAAGACTTTTAATAACAATTGAGTATTAAAGTAAGTTTTGGTCGCATCTGTACGCCATTCTTAAATTTACTTCTACCCAAATATTTGCACCTGGCCTCTCTGTGCAAATACTTACCTACTAAATAGCTATAAGTTTAAATAGTTGTGCGAACTAAAATCTCGTAATGTTTGTGTGCGTGAAATAAGTCTTTACTTGTTAGAATCTGTTATATCTTTTTCCATATTTATTTTAGTAGACTGACGCACCCAAACAATAGTTGCGGAAATTCTTTTTCGTGCAGATTTGGGAGTTAATTTAGGGTTTTCTCTGTAATACTTTTAAGAAATTAAATAGTATTTTTTAAATATATCGCCTACGAAAATTTTAATAACCTACTTCGAATGTATATTAATAAAAATACTATAATCCTAATCTGTTTAGCAGTTTTTCTTTTCTCGCTTAAACTCGTCACTTTATTATTCGGGATTTACAACGTGTGCGTGAACCAGTGAGCATTGTTACGAATGGCGCGTAATAAAGGAGAAATAGAGTTGACAATGTGAGGAGAAAAATACAGCGTCATGCATAAGGTAATAACCGTGGAAGTTAGGAAAGCGGCTAAACGGCTCTGAAGTGACAATTCCATACCGTGCGCGCCGACGCGGACTCGCACTCACTTTAACACCGCCTTCGCACAAGCGGCAATAAACGTTACACGTGGAACTGCTCTACTCCTCTGCCTACTCCTTAGAGGAGAGAGACGTGGTGTTAAGTTGTTACGTGATATGTAGGGATTTGGATTATACACAAAGTTGCAATTTTGCATTCATTGTAACATTTGAACCATCGTCGTGTCTTACTATCTAGAATGCTAAATGCTAGATGAGAATGCCCCAACGTAATAGCACAATGCTATAGCGTAAACAACTGTGCTTAAAATGTTGTATTTCGGTTGACACAATGTGATAGACAAATGAAAAGTGAAACATGGAACGTACATATAATCCGTTGAAATGTCGACTGCCCGATATTGAATAACTAACGTAAATGAATTGATGTGACCACTTAACACTATCCGGCCGGCATCCCCTTTACCGTACTTGTACTTTGACAACATAGTAAAATACATGTATATTTAGCCGAAAGAGGGACAACACATGTTTCTGTATTTTAGAAGTTAATATCCGATCTCACATCTGGATTACCTGTGTGTCTTAAATTGGCCCAGATGCATTCCAACATGCAATTCAACTCTTGGAAATATTTCCTGATCTATCTCTATTTGTGTGCTAATTGTATGCAAATAAAAATATTTTTTTATTATCTTTGCATCGTTGTTACTGACCCAGTCTCGTATTCGAAACTCCGTATATTCTTCATGCATATATATATTCATATGTGATTGCTTCATTTAAAAAAGAAGCGTGATATTACTTAGCGTTTTGAAAGCGCTAGTACGAATAGTCGGTTACGCCGTAGAAATGAAGTCGTAGTTCCAAGGATTTAAACTTTTATTACTATAGCTGCTGTAGGTACTCAGGTAGGCGATGTAAGTGGTTTATATAATGTTAATATACCCACTGAAGAAAGTAGGTGTTAGTTCACTCAGTATTACTGTTACTATCTTTAGAAATAGTGTTTAAAATTAACCTTAATTTGAGTAGTTTGCTGTATCATTAGACTCCGTCCATATTTCTATATATATACCTATATATACCTCTACCTACCTCTACCTCTATATATACCTCTATAAAATCAAAATAAGCCCAACGTGCCTCTCAAAAAGGTAGAGTTCGTGAAATAAATTCATTAGTATACTCCGAATGTTGTTCTCGAATAGATTTTAGAGATAGATTGTACATATTAAAGCGACCTTATTAATATGATGTCGTGTGAACATCTCCAGCGAGAATTAAACGTTACGGTAACGACTTAAAGCTTATATTAATGCGACGTAGCGTCGAAACCTTCAAACTAAAAGCGACGAAAGACCGCATTTCCACCTTTTATTTGACGAACGCAATAAACCTGCTATATTCATATAGAAACCCGTATACTTCCCCGCGCCGAAATGTTAAGCATTCGAAAACCTAATCCTCTTTGTGGTTCTATCGAAATAAAATGCGTTGGCCGCTTGCCGCCAGATTCTTGATACTACAAAGGCTCTTACAAACGGGCAACTTTTGCGTTGCTTTCCAAAAATATTCTAATCTTTCATTCTCAGTAATTAAAATTGGATTCTATTAATTTCTTATCTGTAATAGCCGTCGTGTGTGAATGCTGCACATTGATTACCGAGCTCTGTTGATCGCGAAATTTGTTACAAAAAAGATTGAATGTTAAATCCGCTATCGGTATTATGTTTAATATACGTTTTGCAATTATGACCGTCTGATATAAAACTGACAAAAATCAGCTTCACTGCTTCATTTAATTGGTGTATACATGTATGTCCGTTTGGTTTATTCAGCACGACGATAATTAATATGTTTGAGCGGATTTCGGCTACCGTTCGTTTGCAGCCGCCTTAAGGACCCCACCCGCCGCGTCGCATTGAAGCACAAAATGGAAAAGCCCGGGAAAGCAGACCCAGAGGACTGACGCAGGCTCTTTATGTAAATACGGACTTTACAAAAGGTGGAGTAATGCGAAAGTGAGATTGGGACTCCGGCGCTTTCACGCTCCAATGTCGAACGGAACGCGATCGGCACAAATTAGAATAAAAATTTAACCAGTCCGAAATTGAAGACAAACATGGCTGAAATTCAAATGAACCCTCTTGGTTCCACAAGCCTCGATTCTGCTGAAAAAATACGTGCCGCAGATGAGACTCACCGTTGAATGGTTATGTAAGATGTCTGAAAACGTCAGCACAAAATGTGTTACGTATGTATGATATACATATGTAGGGTGATTGAGTTTTAAAAGTATATTTGCAAAATCATGACCGTCAAAAAAGTACTGAGCTCTATACAGTCCAACTTGGAGCGCTGTGCACCGATAGCCTACCTGTCTCGTCTGCATAATAAACTTACTGGGAAAATCGTTCACCTTGATGACCACTATGACAGTATGTCCATTGTTCAGACAAGCGTAAAAAGAGGTCATGCCTATAAATTGTGGTAAATTAAAGCTCACTTTAATTATACAAATAAATAATCTATTCATAATTTTATAATCTAATCACACAATTTCCTTTCTCTTTATTCAGAATTATTTGATTATGGGTAATAAGAAGTATCTATAAACCTGTCCAACGCTTACTATATTTCTAGATTCTAAATAAATAAATAAAAAACTGATTATTTTTTACATCAAATTCCAATATTTTATTAGCCTTTATCTACATTGAATTAAACACATTATTTATAAACATTATTTACAGAACCTGTTCAACTTTAATAGGCGCGGTGAAACGATAGCAAACTTTAAATACTGTTGTTCCAGCGCTAACGACTGCATCATCATCATTGCATCATCATACACGGATCAAGATATGATATTTGCGGTAGTCATTTCAAATAAGTATTAAAGATATTTACTACTTGTCTAACATGAAATCGGAAAATATCTCTTATGCCCTTTTTTGTTGAACTCACTCGCTTTTTCATACCCCCCCCCCCCTCACGATAAGCGGTATCGTATCCGCAACACTTGTACGAACACAAATTATGCGAACAAATCAAAGTGTAATATACATGAAGAGAGACGTCAAGGGAGGGTAGTTTGTCGGTACATCGATACCCGAAACCTCCCCAGCGAATAACCATTCATAAGATATGCCAATATTGTAACGTTGCAGAACAATGGCTGTAATAGGTCTAAAATATTAAACCATTTGAAATATCCATGAAGAAATGAACGGCCCAAGATTGTGCTTGCATACGGATTATCTTAAATATTGTAAATAGAAAAGTAATTATATCTGTAACGTATTTATTGTGGAGTCGATGATACGATTTGATGTTTGATATCGACACTGGAATGGAAATAAACAAGGTTGCAAAATATCTCACTTCTAATAACTAAAGAGGATTTTATATTTCGGCGTTTTCATAAGAATAATATTAATTTTGAGCAAATATAAGAAAGAACCAGTCATCGACATAGCCTAAAGCCTACGTGTTCTGGAGTGGAGACCGCGACTTGGCAAACGTAGGACGCTCTCCAGCTAGGTGGAGTGACGATATAAGCAAAGTGGCTGGCAGTGGTTGGATACGAAGAGCTGAAGATCGAGCTCAGTGGCGTGCCATTGGAGATACCTATGTCCAGCAGTGGACGGGAATAGGCTGATGATGGTGATGATGATGAAATGTTCTTAAACAGTGAAAATTGTTAGTGCAATGCAGAATCTGTGTGACGTTGGGTATGATACAGTTTATATGACTTTAAGGCTATATATAACTCTAAACACATATGTACACACTCGTATGTTAGTAAATACTATGTGAGATTTATAAATGCATTTTATGACTATTCTTCATACACAGCCCTGTATATGGAACGGTATAAAAATTTTGCAGTAATAACAGAATTCATCGGCAATAGTCTTTTATTTCTTCTGATCGGTTTTACGCGTCTGTTGCTTTACTAAATGTGACTATCATTATTGATATTATAACTATTATTTTAAAAAACATACTTATCATGTCTAGGCAAACGTATTAACTTATTAGAAATGTTACCAGAAATCCATTTACCACAGTGTCCTGTATATTAAGCAGCGCGATGTAAATATGTGTGACTCGGTAGTGGGATAAAGTGCCGAGAAAAAACAACCAACGACGTAAACAATATTTCTAAATCGACATCTTTTTCTATCTTCATATTTATAAATATGTACATTGACTTATGTACGTCCAATAAGGGTAGACAGAGAGTGAGTCATTCCACATAGTCTATATAGTCTATATAGTCTAAATAGATGTCTTTTGTTACTTCTAGTCACAAAAACATAGACTCAAAAAACGTAAAAAAACGTAACTTCACGCCTGTAATTCCCGAAGAGGTAGGCAGAGGAATGCAGAACACTCCCACGTTTCACCGGTTAC
>DWMG01002519.1:0-13108 GCA_018244855.1 Elbella merops
AAAAGGTTTGCGGTCAATTCACATTAAAAATTGAAAATATTCTCATGTCTCATCAATAATTTACGAATATTCTACTGACGAGCGTTTTCATTGAGCTTTTCTCTTATTTTAAGCAACATATTGATCTTACTGCAACCGAAGTCATGTTAGCAAAATAAGAAAGATCCTAAAACAAATATTTAAGCTTTAAGTTTTTAGTTTATTTAAATTGTTAATATCTTCCTATTTGATACTCAGTAGAATTTAAACTTTCAACTTGAAAAACTACCCAACAATTTCAATAAAACGAACGTAACTGGAGTTACCGAGGATTTCATTTGCCCTATCACAACATAAATTATATTTGAGACATCACTCACCTCCACTTCGTCCTGCGGTTCTGAAACCAGGTCTTCACTTGAGCATCTGTCATCTTCAAAGTCTTCGCTAGCGAAGCCCTTTCCGCCGACGCTAAATACTTCTGCTTGTGGAATCTCTTCTCCAACTCCGCTATCTGCATTCTTGTGAACGAAGTCCTGGGTTTCTTGCGTTTGGGCGGCGTCCGATTCTGATAGGGATGACCAATTCGCCTTGTGATCGGAAACGAGGCTGGAAATATGAAAACAATATTATTATAGTAACATAATTATTTTGGATTTTTTTTTTCAACCAATTAGAATTCCACTGTTGGAATACGGGTCTCCTCTCATATTGAGAGGGTTAAGGCCTTTAAATTTAAATATCACTTGCTAACGGTGAAGGAAAACATCGTGAGGAAACCTGCACACCTAAGAATTATTTTGGATTATAGGATCGAATTCCGAACTACTCATTTTGATTTTTCCTATCATATCAGCGTGTTCAGGGCTGTTTCAATCTGATAATTTATAGGTAAACACAGAAAGGTATAACACCAATAACATTTTAAGTCGGCTACAGAAATCGCTGAACCACAACCGTCGCATGCTCATTCGCTATTTGGTGTCGTACGCACACACTGAATATAAAAAAGTAATGTTTCTTTAATAACCATGTTCATGTTTAGTATAAATATTCAAATACTTCCTATGAAGGTAAGCTAAGTATGATAATTATGTACATATACAGCGTGTCCCTTGAAAATGGCTTTGTAAATATATTTATCACACGTCCATCAACTTTAATTTAATCCCTTTAATAATAATAATAGACATTGAATTAAAACCCTCATTATAATTATATAAAGTATTTCTATTTCATCTATTTCTATCATTATATGAATTTATATAAATGCGATTAAAGGGAATGCGGCCAATAAGTAGACATGAAGAGATAAGGAGGCATTGTTCAAGAGGCCTGAAGTATTGTGGGAATATATGTATATATAATGTCTGTATATGTGGGTGATAATAATAGATGGTAAAGTTTTACCGCTTCAATAACAAGAAAAGAAAAACTTGTCATAAGTATGAGTTCGATTAAATAATGTGCCGATTTAACTCAACTAAGTTTTTTGCGATACTCCGAATCATTTCGGACCTAACTTAGGTCCTTTTTCATGAGCTTCCGCATCAGAGAGGTCGTGACGGAAAATGTAGTTCTAGCCAGTATATAACATATATTTCTTGTGCCATAATTTTCGTTATCGTCTCAAAAATGTAAGTCCATAAATATCAAATACTTAATATAAATGACACAATAATTTTCATTCATTCTTTGTAATGGAGTTGTATTCATAATGGGAGTTTATACAATAGTTGAATAAATAAAATGACCATAGACATCAAAACAGACGCATTTGGGACGTAATTTGCCGTGCTATGGATAGAATAAATACACTGACATTGGATAGGTTGTCGCTGCGGTGTCACACCGCAACCGGTCAGCGACTACCAGCGAATGTCTCTCTTGTTTAACATAGCAACCATAATGTACTTTTTATTGCTATTTCCGAAGGCGTAACGTTCATCATTCTTACAGCCGAATATGGTGTATTGAAGTCATCAATAAAAACACTATTATATAAATTAAAATAATATATAAACTTAAAACAAAACTATAATAAAACCAAATAACTAATAAAACAAAACTATGGTATGGATTATTATGTTTGAAAACGGCGAACAAATATTTTAGAATTATATTAAAAGCACTGCCCACTCGCACATGACTAGTACGCAGAATACATCAAACGACTTATAACTATTTTCTGGAAAGCCGGACAAAGCAAAAGGACGCAAAAAAAGACATTGATAATGATGACGGTGATGACTGAACTAGAATATTCTGTACGAACCAGAATATTCTACTAGGTAACATTCCTGGTTTGACGTATACCTTACCAAAATGTTCTCATCTCAGGGTCGATTTAACGCTAATCGACAATTACAGAAAACACAAGTCATTACTGAATATACAGCCAACCAATCAAAACGCTTCAATTCAACTATAATTTATTGAGTATCGAATATATAAACACCGTCATTGCCCTGTACTTGACGACGAAACATTCGATCGTTAGCTCTGAATGCAATTATGAAAAGAGAACATATAATCGTCCACAAATTGAACTTCCTTTTTAAAATCGACTGGTATGAAAACTCATTGCGGTTTGTCTATGGTTAGTTCATTATTGTTGGCATCATTAACGAACATTTCAGATTAACTAAAGATATTATCTTTTATTGATATTACAATACGTAATAGCCCTACGCTGAACATAGAAGTTACAGAAATCACAACGAAAAAATGTTTATTCAAAGCTTTCAATATCTGAAGATATTTCATGTTCATAACATCGAGATTTCAATTAAAAAGATAAGGCATAAATGTGTATTATTATGCCCACTGTGTAACTCATTTCTTTGATGGCGCTGATCATAATTTCTGATAACCTACTTTATTTTACCAGAAAACATTTACAGAAGACTTTGAACTCATAATAATGACCACGCCGTTGCTGGAACAACTTGTTATTTTTAGAATTTAGAATAATTATACATAAAAATTAGCGTGAAATGATTCCACAATTTTAATGAGATATCAACAAAAGTTGTTTTTTCATTTACCGTAACAAATAAATTATAACACATATTTACGAAATATATCAGATACAGCATAGACCATCAAGATTTATGAAATACTTTAAAAACCAGTTATCTAACCACGTTATTATAAATATTGAACTGAAACACAGCAACATTACTCCGATTGATTCATAAGCGTATTTAAACGTTTCAATCGTTCTGGTCGAAATTGGAATTACGTGCCTGGCCCTTACTTTTGTTTAAAAAAAATGGAATGTCATTAAACAGCGCATTGCGATTGGCGCTCAGAACGTAATGGCCGCCTCACGTGACCGCAGATTGTGGATTGCGCTTAACATTGCACAGTTTAACATTATTATGCAATCATAAATTTATTTCTTTTGACCTTTGTTAATATTTTTATTCAAAACGTATTATGATATATTACGAAAAATCATTTACTTTGTTATAAAGAAGTAATTTTCTATAAACAGTACATTTATTAAATAGATTATTTTTGGTTTAAATGGTTGACATGATCTATTAGATTATGATATTTTAATTGTAAAGCATAGTGGAAGTTAATGTAACAAAAGTTTATACGTTTTAGAAAAAAAATTTAAAGAAATGAAACTGTAGTCCTGAATGTAGAGAAGTAGAATGAGGTTATGGCAACCACGGCGGGTATTATGACATTATTTGCGCCCATCAACAATCGTACCTATCTGTATTCAAATAAGAAAATTATTTTAATTGAAATAAATGAAAACAAAAATTAATTGGAAATTTTTAATCTTTTCACTATTATATCACATGATTTGAACGATAATAGTTAATTATTACTGTACACAGTACTCGTATATTGTGTATCACGTCAATCTTTAAGTACAGATAATCCTACAAGATTACCATCATCAAGCCTTTTATCGTTCCACTGTTGGACAAGACTCTCGTCTCAAGGTCAAAATGTTAAGGACGTAGTCTACATCCATCCAAATGCATGCTGGCATGCTTCTCACATCCTAGAGAACATTACGGGGTACTGAAAAGGTGAAAACCTTCTCATGCTGTTTCCTTCACCGATAAAACAAGTAATACTTATTTAATTTTTATAAGAGCACAATTGAACGCAACAGATTTTGTTATAAATTATTTATTTCAAAAACAAAGCAGTCACGATAGAGAATTATTCAAAACTTTATGGACGTAGGTACCCAGAGAGAAATGATATTACAAGCAGATTCGTTTTGAGACGACCCCACTTTGAGGGCGATTCCGTTTGAGGGCGGGCTGCCCAAAGGGATAATATCATAAAAGGATTACCCTTCGAGTTGCTTAAACCCTTCAATGTTAATTTGTTTGTTAATTTTTCATAGCTTTACGGGTAATTTTATGATTTTTGTTATGATTGCTGTTAACGTGGGACGGTTGTTTATTAAGTTTCATTAACGTTATGTTCAACATCTTACAGCACACTTAGTTATGATGGGGTTCTCCGATGAACAAGTCTCACTTAGATAGACCCAATCAGGGACATTAGTTTGTGACAATGTTTTAAAATATTACATATATTCATACTTTCAGGGAAAATTGCACGTGAATAGGGAAACGGTAAGGATTTCCACCATGAATCTATCATGCCGTCTCTCCTACTTTTGAAATGGTTATGAAAGGCTGGTTGTTAACCTCAATTATACTGAGGAATACTAGCTGAATTAATACTAATAGTTTTATTAACATCTAAATCTTTATCAAAATACTAACAATAATATCCCTGAAGTCCTATTCGAGATCGGTTGACCTGTAAACGATAGAAGCCACTTGTCACCGCTGCCTGCTTGTTTTCTAACTTCTACACATTAGACCGGTGATCACACTAGGGCCAAGTGGACTGAAGGGTTCAAGTAAAATATACTGATATATTATGGTAAAACATTCAAATGGGCAGGCGGAACAAGTTAAAAAACAAATAAAAATATGTATCACGTTCAAAATATCATACGAATTTGAATAGGTGGTATCAGCTTTTCGTTACGATCAATATGAAAACTATAACTTCCAACAGAGTAGCAGAACGGAAAACATTCTTTCTGCCCTTTATCCCTTCATAATAAAACAAAAAGCTATCAGACATTACCCTGCCCGTAACACGAACCATACACCCCGCTCGCATGAATCATAATCCCTAAACGGATTACAGTAAATCTTATTACACACCCTTTTCCGCCTGATGCCGCCTGACAGAGCGGTTAGTGGAGCTAATCGGTTATGTTTTTACGGCATGTTTACTACCTCACCGGGTTCCTTCACTTATTTTTTATTTTTATGTAGCAGCAACGTTGTAAGCGGATAGGTAAATGTGAAACACTATATGCAGTTTATGGACACTTATATGTTATAATTGATGTCGTTACATAGACAGGATGTAGATGCGATCTCACTTATAAGAACTTAAGCTTGAAATTATCCTTGCTAAAGCTAGATGGCGATGTGTGTGTGAAAATTGACTTAGAACATCACACCTCAGTAAATAGGGTAGGTGTAATACTATGCAGCAAAAGTATGCAAAAGCAAAAGTAAAAGCAAAAGTAGGCAACACTATGCAGCAAAAGTAATTCTGACTTAATTACCGTTGTAGACATACTCTTTAGATTCTCTTACCAATAAATTAACTTATGTATTGCGACTCTGTTTGCCTTTTGATTATCTGTCTGAGGGATTCTCACATCATACTTATGATCATGTTCCCGTATTCTCTTATTCTAGATATTTACGCTGTTAGCATATATCAATATACGGGCTGATAATAATAAAGAAGCTGTACCACTATGTATTTAGAAACAACCCAGTCGTATTATCTAATATAAGCCGAGAAACAAGAGACCCTCAACTCGACCCCCGATTGGTACGTGAAATTTGATTACATATATCCAAATCAATATTATATTTTATTATGTGTTCAACCCTGACATGGATAGGACTTAAGGAATCTATTTAAATGAAAATAAACAAAAAAAATCATTTAAATCGAAATGTGTAATTTTCGTTACTAGTCACAGCGAACGGTAGGAAGTCGAATTCTTGGTCGTATAAATGTGATGCGATCTATGATTATAAACCATACTATGGTACTATAATTCAACTATTTGTGCTGATGTTCAAAATAGATCCCCAAAATTATCGTAACAAAGATTATTGTGATAATAATAAGTAGAACATCATGATAAACTTATTACTCATTATTGTATGATGAAGAGACGATTCAATAGTGTGAAATGAAAGCTAAATTCTTGGCAGATTGAAATTTAAAAAGAGAACATTCATAATTCTAAATTTAAAAGCGCGACTCTCGCCGATAGCGCCGCGCCTCCCGCGAGGGAGACGCGAAGACGAATGCTTGACGTCTAATTGGGCTGACGTCACCTGGGATTGGAGCGCGCGCTCCATCACTCCGCTACACGCATTTGTCCGCGCCTCAGCTCACTCATGATTTAGTTTCCTTGAACATTGAATAATGAAGACCGTTTTCGTAACACATGTGTTTTACAAACAGCTTGCCGAACCTTTAGATTTAGCTGCGAATTTTGTTTTATGGCATGTATAATCAATTTCATTGTCAAATTGTTATGAGCCCAATGATTTGTTTAATTGTCAACGGCGATTCATGTTAGTTGTGTGTAGGAAACGATCGTCTTATGCCGTGCACTATCAGTCTTTTACTTACAGCGCAGTATTCGAAACTCTATAGAAAAAGTTCACCAAAAGAATCAATGGCCTTTGTAGCAAGACCTTACGATTACTATACGATTGAAGATCTATATTTGCAAAAAGTCCGCCCAACAACAAGCTTCCACTTCCTGCAACAATGCAGCGGAGATTGCTTTTATCGACCGTAAACACAGCCATCAGGGCATCGAATAAACGGTAGCCGAGAGTCAACATTTTTCAATTACGACGGACAGTGGTCCGGTACGTAACGGAAAAAAACAGACAAAATCTCATGCATATTGTACGCAACAAGCGTATACCAATTCCCACTAGTTACGCCGGCAACGAACCTGAATCGGGTGTACGGCTGAAACTCATGGAAAATTCATCGGCTGAAAGCGGAATGCAATCGGGATACAGGTTTAGGTTGCATTTTCAAATAACATTGCAATCGTTCCGCCTGCACACAGGTGGCCTTTATGACGTAGTACTTTTAGTGGCTTGCTTTGTCGTTATCCGTGTCATACACGCCGCACCGCCTTTGTACACAGGCGTATGCCTACGTTGAATACGAATGTGGTTCCCGATTCTACCAATGCGGTTTTGATATTAGGCCTTCGTATTTTATTGCGCGAAGCCTATGTTGATAATTGTTTCGTGTGCTGGTAATATTTTCTATAAGAACACATTGTCTTGTATGTATTATTTCTACAATTATTTCTAAAAAGTTGTAGATTTTCAGTCTCCACGGTACTGCAAGACGTATCAGAAGCGGCCAGACTTATTATACTGCTGCCAGTTAAAAAATCTGTAGTTGTCAGGTTTATTGTATTCTGGTGTACCGATTATCATCAGTCTACACCCGTCCACTGCTGGACGTAGGCCTCTGGTCTACCCATGTGACATTCAAAATAGTTTTATATAACAATAGTAGCTAATCACTATAAACTATATTGAATGCCGCGAAATGATTGTTATGTGAATATTAAACCATGTACCCACGTTTCTTTCATTTTGAACAGAATAAAAATTAATTTGATGCTGTTGTCTTTTAGTACTAGTCGAAAACGCTTTAGATGTGTATCCGCCATACTTTTCATATGGGATTGTAACTTCTATAAATAATAAATTTAAGTGTTTTTAGATTTAAAACTTCAAGGTTTGGAAATAGAGAAACGAATGTATGTTGAAATATATTATAATTTCTGACCTCCAACGATGTCTCACGTAAGAATATTTCCACAATAGCTCTATACGAGATACGCTCACTAGATATTATCATATTAAATGTGGCTTTATTTAAATATATAGTGATGTTATGCGCATTCAAAAGTAATAATATTGTATGGTGCATAATTTCAAATTGGCAATAATATAAAAAACAATGGCTATTAAATAAAATAAATGATATTCAATTATCTGTATTCAGTTGATCGTTTTTAAGGTGGAAAACGTGATTTACACACACTGTTGACGAAATTGTTGATAAAATTTAAATTTAATTAACAGTTAAATGAAAGTTGTAAAACAATTTCAATTAAAAAAAAATACGGCGTTTAATTTTAAAACCGACTTATTCTAATAAATTTAAAAGAGATTAATATATCTTAAATACTCGAAATATTAAAGTGATTATGGCACACAATAACCCAAAAATCAAACCAATCCATCAATCAATAAATGTTTAGTTATAATTCTTTATACGTTTTTACTTAGAATTTTTTTAAACTACTTTATAATTTTTATAACGAACTTAATGTTAATTTTATATTTTAACAAGATAACAATATAAAAATAGTTTGCAATGTCACTAATAGTGTGTTCGCTCCTAAGAAATTTTAAAATCCACACGATTTTAATATTTCGAGTGCAGCCGGATACAAAGGAAATAAATTGGTCAAAAAATATGTTTCATGAGATCTGAATTTCTAATAACCTGTATATTTTATATAAAGCTTTGCCTCTCCGTAATTCATTTTAACAAATTAATTCGTATTTGTGTACAACTTCAATTAAGGAATATCTGATGCAAGCTATTTTTAAATAATTTATATATAAACAATAAATTACAAGATAAAGGCTACAATGAATTTTAAAAATATAATTTTGAAATATGAATCATAATTTCAAAATGTTTACCTACTAGAGTTAATTACAGCGTGCGATGGTCGCATGGGATGGTCGCGCGAATGGCAGTCATTACCGCGAAGTCCTCATTAAAATTTCGTCCAATTCTGTCATCACTGTCCGCTGCGGTCACACAAACTCTAATTGCGGATAGTCCCGCATGTTTAAAGGAAATTAAATTTAAATACCCTTGCAATAAGCTCCAATTTTGGTCTGTGAACAATCTTTGTAATCATTTCAATTTGTTGAATGGTGACCGGTTGTTTCATATGATGAAATTTGTTTAAATACATTTAACTACATATGTATTTTAATGCAGGGACTGTATAACATTTATGTTTAAACGCCTGGAACAAATACTTTCAAAAGATTGAAGATGTTTATGTACCTATTATTTCTGGGTTCTTCATAAAATACGAGTACAACAGACAATTAACTTCACCGTTATAAATCAATGAATTATTGTGTAACTAACATAATATAATATTATCACATTGGAAATATCTTTCATTGATTTTCTGTTTGTGTTATATACATACTTATGACCGGAGCGCCGTATATTTTGTGGTCACTGCAATTCAAAGGTCATGTGTAGTTACCTAATATCATGTAGGACTACATTTCTACTCGTGGCTACGTGGATCCGATTTTCTTTTACTCAACCACATGATCAATTCTTAATCAATATTATTATTACTAAGCACTCGGATCACTAATTAGTGACTCTGGCTGCTCGGCCATGGGTTGCGGATTCGATCCACACACAAAACAAAATACTTGTGTGATGAGCATGGTAATTTGTTCTGGTAATGTAAAAATGTATTAATATGTATTTAGAGTTTTCTACATTCAATTTATCAGTTGTCTTATTTCCATGCCACAGGCTCGCTCTAGTTTCAGTTCAAATGAACGTAGATACATGAGTTGCTAGTATTGTTATATTTACAATCGAAACGCTTTGCCGTGTGTGCACAGATTTATTTATCCCCGTATTAAAGCAACTCATTCCGCCGAAGTCCGCGCACTCACCCGTGTACCAGATCCTATAATTGTGTTCAATCATTACAATCTGTAGTTATCCAGCAATCATTTCAATCCTTGGTAATTCACTTCAATTACGATTGGCGGCACGATTCACTCGGTTCCATTATTTTACCTAATGAACGCCCGTATGCGTTTAGTATGAGACGACTAAATGTCTACATATAAAGTATTAAACGATTTAACTCGTACTGATTGCTTTATTACATTCCTAAAGCCTGGACACACAAAGCGAGGGCGTCCAAGCGACACGATTAGTTTTATACGGCCTGATAAATATTTGGATTATGTTCAACTTCATTATAGGTTTAAATTGAGAATAAAAGAAAGAATTCTTAACATTTTTAATCTAATTTATCGCTGGATCTACCAAGGGAACTAACGAAATGTACTAACGGCATTAAATTACGAGTATACCAGGAACTAAAAAATGATGGTGATATAAAATTCTGAAGACAAACGAGAAAATACTTAAAACCATAATAATACTTCCGGTCGTCCGAAATGAGTTAAAATGTAAATCAGTTTAACATTTTAAACGTGACGGGACCATTTCGTCAGCTAATCTATGTAAACGATTATATCTCATCGATTTACAAATATCAATTAATACGTCAGGCGAATTCCATTTCTTCGTCATCTTAATGTCAGTTTCATCGTTTAACGCTTAAAAGCCTCTTGACATGAGATGTAATACTTCCTCATCATTATTAACCCTTTCATCATTCCACTGTTTTACACGAATCTGCTCATAAAATGAAACTGTTAAGACCGAAATCCTCCACCTTGTCCTACGAGTAAAATGCTAAGATATGGGCTTATAGACAACTGACCTATTCCCACAATCTTGTTTGGATTCAGTTACGGATATATATTTTTATATACTCGTATGTACTATTTGTCGTAATACTTTTATGTATACATTTGGGTTGTAGCGGTCACCTGTAACTGCGGCCCGCTCACGTGTCACTTTATTTGCTTAATAAAGTCCAACTAATAATGAAGAACAAAATTTGTTTAAAAGTCTAAAAATAAAATCGAGTACAAAATTAATTTGCGTAATATTCTGAATATAATACTGAATATATTATATAATTTTTTTTTAATTTTTCTGTACTTGCTCCTACCTACTGCGCAATTATGTATATCTATGTACTGTGTACGAGTATGTACTTACACACATATATATGTATGTAGTTGATCAGCCATCTGGTTACCATAGCGCACACAGACAGCGTTAATGCTAAAGCTCACAAAGAAAAATCTTTATTATTTTCTTCAAGTGCATACACGTCAGATTTATTATAAATATATATAAAAACTTACTTATACAAAACCTACATTATATCATATATATTTGTAATTATCGTTTTACACCAAGTGGATAAGCAGCTTAACAATTTTTATAACACATTTACAACTCTCGGGCGATGGCCGAGTCTTTTAATATTTATACTAAATTAACTAAATGCGTGTCACAATCTACGGCGTAACTTTAACTATTAATCGTATATTAATAGTATAATAACCGTTAAAATATTCATTTTACTATGAAAAGTTCTCATAGTTTATGTAAAACTGTTTCCAACACGAAGCTATATTTTGTCAAAATTAAGTACACGCTTTACATTTCGTTCGTTGTTATTCATGATAATAGTATATTAAAACACCTTCCACAAACGTTTAAGTCCAAAAGTTGGACAAGCAAAAATTGATACGTGAAAAAAACATAAAACCACATGTAGATAGGAAATGTTTTTATTAATTGTTTGTACCAGAATTAACATTAATGTTTTACGTGTATTTGTGCTTTCTGTTATCTTCCTCGCTCTGCGTTCCCGTTTGATGTCCGCCGACCAATAATACAATTGCATAATTAATTAATCACATGTAATTACGCTTTTACAATAGTTGGTTTATTTTATTAACAGTGCTGCTATTTGTGACAATAAAGCAATGAAATGCGGCGTTTTAAATACACAGATTGTTATGCTTGGTGTTTTTTTATTGAAACTAATTCGCTTGGTCTATTGTATTGATATTTATGTGTACAAATATTTATTTTAAATCGCTCTGTTAAACATGAGATACTTCACGCAATTGAGACAGTTTATAAGCATAATTTGCTACGCTGTTTTAATGCGTAACAATAAATATGTTACTGCCTTGGCCATGATAGCGTAGTAGCTTAGAACTCAGCCTCCCATTCCTTAGATCCTGGGCTCAAATCTCAATCAATATTTCTCGATGTAAAGATCAAAGAAACTATCGTGAAGTAACCGGCACACTAGAATTTTCCGTAATGTTTTGAGGCTCACGGAGTTTGCCCACGCGCACATGTCCTCCCAAAGGGGTGTAAGGGGTTCCAACCACCATCTCAGGCGCCCAAGTCAACCTCACCTGCACGTGGTGCACCCTGCTATAACATACGAGGCTCTGGCGACCGGCTGATTGCGGTATAGCGCAGCCTAAATAGGCACGGCTACATGCCCCGGCTGCCGACGGGCAGCAGCGCCGGCGATGCGAAAAGCTGTGTTCTGCGATCTCCAACCCGCATGACCAGCGTTGAGATTACGGGCATAAACCCCCTTTTGGGGAAGTCTATGTCCAGCAGTGGACTGAGATAGGCTGATAATGATGCTGACATGTCCACCCTGGAATACGATGACATTAAGCTCTCCCATTTTGAGTGGATAACCGTGTCTAACAGTGGAATAATAAAAGGACTCATGATATATTAATATATTATTGTATGGGAATCCACAGCTTTATGGAAATAGTAGTGATGTGCATCATAGAAGTATTGGTATAATTTGAGAACAACGTAGCGTATGACGCCTTCCAGCTAGGTCGAGTATATACGCCAAGTAGCTGACAGCGGTTGGATATGAAAAGTGGAAGGTCGAGCTCAGTGGCGTGCTATTGGGGAGGCCTGTGTCCTGCAGCGGGTGGGATCAGACTGATGATGATGAAACCCCATAATTTACATCCACTTCTGCGCAAAATAGGCATGACAATATGTAAGTATTAAATTATACATTTCTGGAAGTTTTCAATTATACAAATATATGATAAATTATTTTTATTTAAAAAATTATCTACACACATAATTCTATACAACAGTTTCATATTCGTAAAATCATAGATATTGTGAAGAATTCTCCCCTATAAAACCTCTCTGCCCGCATTTCCCCGAGGAACCGCATTGGTGTTAGGAAAAATTTGACGCAAGCCAAGATGGTAGAAGA
>DWMG01002520.1:0-13108 GCA_018244855.1 Elbella merops
GCAATGGTCAGGGTGACGGACTCTGGCTCTAACTTTGTCATCTGAAAGTAGATATTATGTATAAAAGTAGAATAATGATGACTACTAGTATATATAGTTAGTGTTGGCTTCAGCATAAAATTTGACTTCAGGCTCATATCGTTTACCATCAAAGCCTTTAGTTCACATATGAGGTTATGTAAAGTTTTGATAATTTTTGATAATTTTTGATAATACCAGAACGCATAATAATGATTATCAGTGACAATAAATTCAATATATCCAAACAGACGTACCAGCGAGCTGAAGGTTTGGTAGGATAATGAATAATTCAGCGCTTACGTTCGGCAGCTACATGGACCGGACAAAGTTTACGTCTCAAATAACTGAGCCGGGATGATAGAATTATTTTCTTAGAGATTCAGTTTATAAGGTAAGAAATGTGGTTCTCAACTTGAGATTAAGAATAAAATTATTGTATAAAAATATTTTGCCGTTAAACAATTGGTATTAAAACTAGTTGTATTTCGGTTTTAAAAGTATGTTGTAGTTCGTGTTTTGCAAACTTGAAACATAGTAATAATAATTCCTCATACTGACATATGATGACAGCCTCGTTTGTCGAGTGGTTGCAAACGCGACTGCCGATCGGGAAATCCTAGATTATTATTTTTTTTAATTTAGAGTTTCTAGTGGTAACTCGGAGACTGGATCTGTGCCTGGTTTATGGCAATAGGCTCACCATCTATTCTATAGCGGGACGTAAACGTAGCCGGCTAAACGTGGGAGTGTACTATACTCCTTTGCCTACCCTTTCGGAGATTACAGGGGAGACAGATTATGTTACATTACGTTACCGTTACGTTACGTTAACACATAATAAAATAGCTAACGTTAATAACAGTATCAAGTCCTACACTCTTGTTATCACTACATTCGTTACAATAAATATTCTTAACAATTGTTTTTTTATCTAGTATAGACCCAGCACTCGACCACTTGCCTGCCTGACCTTGCCTGATGGAAAGCAAAAGTGTGGCCTATTGAAACCAATTCACAAAAATACCTCAAAAATAACGAATCTGACGGGACTATAAGGCGTAGTAATAAAGTAATAAATTCTATAGAATTTTAATAGTCAATAGCTAGTAGTTTAGTAGTTAGTACTACCATCGGTAGTACCAATAATAATGCTAATAGTAGTTCTACTAACCTCAAGAATCGTTTTGTTATAACATTGTATAAAGAACAAACATGTAGTCATGAATTTAAATTTAGAAACTCTTAAAGAACAATGAAGGATAATATAATACTGTTTCTTATTAAAAAACTTGTGTTTTCCGAACCACACTTTAAGAACCGCTGGTATGAAGAACTCCAATTTGGGATTAAACTGTTCTTAAGATTGTATATTTTTAAGATCCTTTTGTTGAGCTGAGACGGGAAAATTGGAAAGTCCACAGAAATATTGATAAAATATACTTATGTAAGTTATATTCATTTGACGCAATTATTGATTGTCGTGAGGTCGAAAATTAGTACGAAGGCTAAAAAAAAAGGCTTGGGTTTGATCTCGGAAGAAACCTTTTTAGGAAATACGATTGATTGCCAAGCGCGATTGATGGTCAATAGATCCTAGGTTCGAATCCCGGGTCGAGTATTTTTGTGTTTTACTAACAGTGTTTGCTAACAGTTGCTCGAAGGCTAGATTTGTGCCCGGTGTACGGCAATAGGATCACCACGTAATCCATGGTGTGACGTAAACATAACTGATGACACTTGTGAGCGTACTACACTCCTCTGCGTACCCCTTCGGGGTATACATGCGTGAATTTATATTACTATTATTGTTGTAAATTAGCACGTTGGAAATTTGAGATTTACAATAATGACGGATAATTATACATATCGCCGAATAGTCCACTGACCCTATAAAATAATGTCCATGCACATATGAAGACCTTGCAACTTCATACGTAGAAGGTGGGTTTGTGCGAAGGGCAGAGGGCCGGCGCGCGTCGTGTCAGCAACAGGTGTTTAGCAGATGCACTGCGGAGATGTACGGTTTGCAAAAACAATGTTTTATATAATTTTGCGATTTAAGTAGTGTTGTATCTTTATTCGATATTTTTGTCACGTGTGAGTTGATTATAATTTTTTTAGATTTCTTGGATTTTTTTTTGTATTATCACTTATTTGTTAAGATTAACAGATCTGTTATCTTAGCGACAAATGAGGGTTACACACCACAAGTAAAAATTTTACTGACCATAGCCAACCCTAGAGAGCCCAGCCCTATGCTGATGGCACGTTTAATGTACACAATAGTACACTTTTCTGAGGAACCCACTGAACATGAAATATTGCTCTAGCAGTCACTTCAATACCTCACCAGTCTTAATTTCGCGTAAATATAACGCTCTTACTATTAATTTTTTTTTGTTAACCCTACCCCGTCCTCACACTTCTACATATTCCCTATATCAGAACATTAACGGTTAACACAGGTGCAAAAAATACCCTTAAAACGAATTCTTATTAGCTTCATTGTTACTAGGATAAAGGAAAAAACCAAATTTATCTGTCGCCCAATTCAATGCTTTTAAAAATAAACCTTAATGTCTGAAATTAGAGTTCATTTTCTCTTTACAGCTATTTACAAAACAATCTCGATGTACGGATGGATAAAATTTCACCTGCCGCCCGTTTCGATCATTTTATCACTGTGAAGGGTTGAAATCTTAATTGGACATCGGGGTTACATTAACTCCTTTAAATCTGTATTTTTGTTCTCGCTATAGATGTACGAATGAAATAAATAACCCATAAAAATCATCATCAGCCTGTCTCAATCCACTGCTGGAGTAACGCCTCTCTAATGAGCACCACAAAAGTCGGAGGGTTTTCCCATCCGGCTGCTACCCAAAGCTTTCTGCAAAACATCCTCATTACTAACTGCGAATATGACATCTTTTTACGTTGCATTTAACTACATATGATATTCACACGACAAATTCATATCTTAATATCATCATATAATTATTCTTAAAATATTCATGGGTGTTACAAAAATTTTACACATTATCATTATTATTATTATAATGTCTCGCCAGGTTCATTATGGTGTAAGCAGGGAGCATTTATTCCAAATATCGTAACCTTACAGAGTTGACGTGCTACATTCATCACGCGGCTTCGAAAACTGCATATCGGAAGATATAACTGCAGTGACGGTAGTTGACGACGGTGAGCTAAAACAAAGGTTATTCCCATGTTATCTGTACGACGCTGGTATATTGTTCAGAACGAATGACGTCAAAAATCTAATTATCTCATTCACACAGAATGCGATGGATGACAGCAGCTACGTGACTCACACTGCACCGTGATATAGAATGACCTATTTACTAGACCACTCATATTTATCGGACCACACATATTGCCACATTTGCTTATATTAAAAGAGACCATTATAGAAACAATTTATCGTTATTTGAAACTCGAACGAAAAATAATCATAAAGATAAAATAATAAATACGTTAATAAATTGGTGTTATCATTATTTTATTATTAGCAGTGATAGCCTAATGACTTCGATGCCCACCTTTCTCCCTGGGGATCCTAGATTAAAATCCTAGTGTAGACTTTCGAAATCTTGTATTTCTTTACAGTTCTACCAAGTCTTATGAATTAAAACAGGTTGCAGTAAAAGTAATGTCATTAGTAAAATTAGCTGCCATTTTGTTAAAAGTGGAAAAAATATATTACTATTTTCACGAAAGTTTATTTGAAAGGGTGGAATTAACGAATATAACCTAAAATATAATTTAAAATAGTTCAATGTTTATTTTCAAGACTCGTAGGTCTCGTGGTTTGTCATGGTAAATGTGAAAACGTGAGAACGCAAAATCTTTAAAACACCATAAAACAATACAAATCTACCCTTGCACACACTATATATTCAAATTTCAGTGAAACTAAATCGACGAAACAGGGAGAAGCCCGAATACTTAAGAGACAAAGTTCATGCTTGTTTAACGGTATACAACCCGAAGGAAATCACGAGTAACAGCTAAGTATATACATGAAAATTATATGTGTTAGCGCAGCCGAGTGCATTACAAAAAGCCGATGGCAGGCCCCGGCGGCGGAACAAAGAGTTAATTGTTCTTACGCGTAGAACGAGGCCGTTTTAATCAAACACTCCGCTATTATCCCAGTATCCATTACTTGCTGTGCTATAGACTCTACGTCGAACTTTTATGTTATAAATAGATATATTTTATTAAAATACTTCACGAGAAAGAGAATTTAAATTTTACACTGAGCTTTAGTTACTAGCTTGCTTTGTCATCAACAGTCTTTAGCTGTCTACTGCTGGACTCCACTCCACCTAGTCCTGGTCCTTCCGAATCCAGCAGCTTCCCGCAGTCTTCTTCAAGACGTCAGACCACTTTTATTGTCAACAGTCCGTACATTCTTCTACCTTTTTTATTATTATTGTAACTATTTATTGTATAGATTTTTGAGCATTGCTAAACAATGGCCTCCCCTAATGGGCGCTGGACTCAGTAAACTCAGGCCCAGAGTCGCGCCACACGAGATTACGGAAGAGCTATAAATATATGTATAAATAAGACTAATTATATCTGCATATGTATAATTAATCTTATGTGTTTATTATAATTGTATATTATACAGTCCTGTATAAGATCGGAAATATGGATTTTGTTTATGCTACAGACACTATCAGGGGCAGTCAACCTTTGGTTATTATATGCACAAACTAAGTATCAAAAGAAACTATTTTATAAGTCATAGTTGATTTTGCGCAACTGAAGTTACGCTATTATGTATGACATGGCAAAAAGCTATCAATACCATACTATACTATTTTGTCTGTAGGTTATTAATAAAATTCATATATAACTTTTATCTCAGAGATTCGTTATTAAGACGAAAACCCGCTTAGTAACTTATTTTCAGTTTCTTCAGAACCAAAAAAATATTTAGATGTTTTTAGAAAAAAATCAGTCACTACTATTATTATATCATTACTGCGATACTAGTCGATATATAAGCTTCAGCCACGTTAAAAGAACAAAAGAACGAGAACAGCTGGTTTATTTGGACCATGGACCATGAGTTCGGAAATCAGGTTTCTAAAAGCTAAAGTGAGCACCAAAGCGGGGAGCGGCCGTCCCCTGGCCGCGCGCGCAGATGCGGCGCACGTGTGGCGGCGCGTGCGCCCGCACATACCTCGCTAATGTAATTAACTGTTCCGAACCCCTGCCTCCTGTAGGTGCACCAGGTATCACGCAACGTTCAGGATGAATATCGTATATCATCTATATATTTTTCATTTAAATTTCCTCATCAACATCATTAGCATCAGCCCGTCATTGTCCTCTGCTGAATATACTCGTATGTAGGTTTTTTCAATAGGACGCTACTAAGCTCGATCTTTATTTCAATAAAGAAATATGTTTTTTTTATAATATATATATTTATTTCAATTTTACATATAAAAGAAACTTGTAAAAATATATTTATTATTTTAATTTCAAATTGAAATATCAAATAAATATATTGGGGCATTTCCGCACAACACCACCTTATTCAAACTGGGTAAAACCTGTATTGTAATAATGTGACAGCTGATACTTATACATACGTGTAAATATATGTGAACTTAATGAGATATTTTTTTTTACAATAAGACTCAGAACAAATATCTGTGTTAATCTAGCTTTGTCTCGGGTGGGAATTGAACCCATATCCGGCTCAGCAGTCAGATTGACTGAGTACTGAACTAACTTACATATGGCCCCCCTAATAATAGCACACTTACTTTTAGTTTAAATGCAACCTAATATCTAACACGCCCTTTTTGTTAACCTGTTTAAATATTATATCTGAATAAATCATAATAAATAACACACATAATTACAATAACACATAAATACACATAAATACTGTTTTTTCCGATCCGTCTGAAGCAGTCCAGTGGGTAGTTTTTTTTAGAATAAAACCACACAATTATGCAAACCTTGAAAGTTACCATTTAGAATGATCTACTCGTAATAACAGCCGTGACAAGAAGTGTTGCCATATCATTGTTTAGGATCTAACACACAACGTAAATAAGACAGGTAATAAGAAAGGTAATTAAAACAAATATATTTATTTGCAGAAATGTCCAACTTACCATCCGACCTGTGGTCACCATCTCATCCAGATTTTTCCCTTTTTGTTTACAACGTCATTTCCGTTGTTAAAATTCCTTACCAAGTCAGGTGAGTACTCTCGGAAGACATTGAACGAGTATTCGAACAAAAACTACAGGAATGAATGGTGGTTGAACAAAAACAAGAAGCGTTGATGAATGAATGGATTCCTCTTTAATGAAATAACTTGTTGAGAGCGTAACGTTAGCTCGAACGGCTCTAAACGCATTTATTTGTTTAGAAATTTAGTTCTATTATCATGTCTTTTATTCTGCGTATAAAACTATTCGTAATAATATAGAAGGACATAATATGAGTATTTAATTCCGAGCTCAAACAAAAACTTTGTTCGTTTGTTCTTCGTTCGTTCAGTCTTTGTTCACCGATGCCTCTAACCTAAAATTTTAGAACCTATAAAAAACTTTTAAAGATCGGTCGATAGATACTTGTAAACTTTTCGATTTTGTTTATATTAGTATCTAAGTAAGAATTAATAGTTTACCCCATATACCTGACGATTGATTATAACGAACAGAATATACAATGAAGAATAAAAGTCATATCTACACGATAGTTAGATGATTTCATTGTAAAGACGAGTTTAAAATAAGCGTAGCCTCCCACAAAAGTAACTGGACTAAATCTGATTAACAGAAGCGAGTCATTGTTGCAGGCAAATTGAATTTCCTTTGAGCAAGACACTATTTTAAATTCCGTCCATTATTATCTGCATAAGTTCATTAAAATAATTTCACCCTATTCATAAGCGCAATGTTATGTATATTATTTATTCTTGTTTCTCATAACATGTTTAAAATAGGATAGAAAGGGACAAAACATATAGAAAATTCAATTCGTTTTATGCGTTTATAAATATTTTTTAAACTTCACACCTATATTCCCCCGTGAGGGTAGGGAGAGAGGTGTACTACTATCCCACAATTCACCAGTCATGTTATATGTCCCAAGAATTTCAAGTTAAAACAATAATATTTTGTCCAACCCGAGGGTCGAACCCAGGTCCTCTTGAGAAGCATTTAAAATCATGCCACCCGCTAGGCAGTCAATTTCTACATAGTTTATATTCAAAAAATTGTTTGTCTTAGATTTATATTGTATACATATTTTTAATAAGAAGTAACCGCATCTCCAGCGTAGGGACTATGGGCAATAATTCACCATGCTCACCATGAGCAAAAACCCAACGATAGACTGAGGCAGGCTGATACGTCAATAATAATAAAATACATTTATTTCATTACCTAAACTCATGTTCATTTATTGATTTTCTTCATATGTAAATTCTTTTAATACCGCCATGTTTGAAATCTGCCGCGCGTGTCTTGCGGTTAATTTTGATTCAAACAAACCTTTCGTCTGCAATGCAGTACCTAAATATAGCTAAGGTCAAAACAATGTATTCGCACAGAATTCTTAATTAACCTTTTCGTTCGCCGTCCAAACCATTTCACGGTATCCGTTCAAACTGTAATTACAAATTGATTGCTTTATTTATATTCCATCGGGAACTCGGCTGCGATTGTGAAAAAATAATAGGATTTCCAGAATCGTTTTCCACCTTTTCGAAGCGAAGCCCTGACCACGTGTGTCCCATAATCTTTTTACCTATCTAAGCGACCCTGGACACGACCAGCCCCTAAGTGGATGACTCGGCAACTTTTTTGAGGGTTTCTCTACTATGAAAAGCAAAGTCTCTATATAGCTGCTTTTGCTTGTTTCGATTTTCAAGAATACTTTCTATAGATACTTCGTCATTAACCGTAACTTAATCGCCAGGAGTTTCAACTGGAACAGTATGGAAGCATTAGTGTCCCCGTAGCAACTTTACTTAGCCTGGTTTAAGGTCAGAGATAGTACTGTTTAAAAAAGTTCGTTTTCAGATCAGTAGTGGCGCCATCATCATCATGTATTAGATGAGTGAAAAATGACTGTTAATTTTTTAAACTTCAGAAAACATGCAGAAGATCACTCAAGTTTATCGAGATACCCGGCACCATATTAATTTATACATCATAGTCTGCACTAAAACTTATATACGACAATGAGTAAGTAATGAGTAAGTCTTCATATAAGGAAATGGCTCGAGCAGTACATAAGTTAAAACCATAGCGCAGATTACTAAAATATAAGTCAATAACCGTATAAACCTTGTGATAATAACTTCCGTAGGCTACTCTGAGGCCTCAAAACAAACAAATACAAAAGCCACACAAATGAACATTATGAGACTGACATAAAAAATCTAAACGCCCAAAATTGTTTTTAATACAAAGTTAGTTGTTACAGTAGGCAAAAGTTTAATTGTGTCTTTGTTCAGTAATATACAGGATGTCACAAACAGATATAGCAACGTCCGTCCACAGTATGAAAAGATCTAGGTTCTCCATTGTAAAGAGACGCAGGTGCGGGCATTGTGGAATCATTACAATGCCTGCGCTGACCTCTGTACTCGTATATTACAACGAAATTACATCAGTCTTGGGTTCGAATTTATTATAATTGGACTAACTTTCTAACTGTTAAATTATAGGTTTTAGGTTTTATTTCCATCCCGGACACATATATCTGTGAGAAGCATGACTGTTTGTGTTGCGTCTAACAATAAGTGCTACATTATCCATGTAAGTTGCCACATCTTATAAATAATATTATCTATATCGCCAAAGCCATTGATCGGATTGGGAATAGGGCCCTTCTTGCAGAGTTACCATCCTGCGATCTTCCCCAGAGATTATGTAAATGGGTGGCCGAATTTCTATCGGAGCGACATATTAAGGGTATAGTCGATGATTGTTGCTCTTATATGAAACCACTTAACGCTGGCGTACCCCAAGGCTCTGTTCTATCACATACACTCTATATCTGGCATATCAATTGAAGGATACTGCAAAACAGCGAAATTCATTGCTATGCGGATACTAGTACTAGGGAAGCATGTTATATAAAACGTCCAAATGCCTTTGGAACATTTGTGAAGGAAAAGAGAATCTAACTTGCCTGAAGTCGAGCTCTCTCTGGAACGGCTTACGGATTAGGGTCGACGGAACCTAACTGAGTTCAAGATGACAAAGTTTCCATGTTTACCATAATTCGGTTGGCATGTTCGTTTTCCGCGCAGGTATGAAATGTGGAATAAACTTCCATCCGAGGTTCTCCCAGAACACAATAACATCAGGTTCATCAGAATGCGCAATGAGAATTCTCCTCTAAAGCCAGCATTGGCCACTTGGCAAGTATTGGCCACTTTTCGCGTGTAGCAAATGTCCATATGCGACGATGACCACTCACCATCATGCGGCCCCAGTATCTATTTGCTAACCTACATATAAAAAAGTGTGTAATTAGAAATGTACAATGTACATACAATGTTTATTATCATCTGGTTATCTGGTTATTATAGTATATGCGCAGTTTAGTTTAAGATCAGAGAGCCGTATAAGTTGTTCATACATAATATTATTATTGTTCTCCAATTTGAAGATACTAAGGATCGCAACTGAATGGAAACGGCAAGTTGGAGTGTGGAACTAAATTTTAAAGTTTCGCCTTCCCGAGCTTAATTTAATTTACCAGCGCTTCAGTTAATTTGTCATAGCTTAAGTTTACAAAATTCACATGAAAACACGGGCACATTAAGAAATTTTCAAAAGTGTTCGAAACCGACGCGCATCTATGAAGACTAATAAATGTAGATGAAACTCATCAGGTCTGTAAGCATAGCTATATTTAGCCCTCGGTCCTCTCTACTTACCCCTTAAACGATATAATAATAATAACATAATCGACCCATTATAATTTCACTGTTGGAATATGGGTCTCCTCTTATATCGAAAGGGTTAAGGCCATAATCTGCCACGCTGGCCAAGTGCGGGTTGACAGACTTCACACATTTTAGAAAATATATTTTTTTTTTTATAAATTCTAAGGTATGCAGGTTTCCTCATGATGTTTTCATTCACCGTTAGCAAGTGATATTTAAATTTAAAACGCACTTTTCTAAAGAGGTGCGCGCCATGGATTTATTTGAACCTCTGGAGTAAGAGGCTGAGTTTTTAACCACTAGGCTAACACAGCTCTAATATCACTTGGTCCGATTTAATTCTGTTACCTTCATTAACATGGCATCAATACTGCCAGTGAATCGTGCAGTTAGAATAAATGGTTCAGTTAGAATGATATTTAAATTAAATAACGTTGTGCCTATAAAAAATACTTTTGTACGACCCCACAAAGAAACTAAAGAACTGGCGGTATACGGGATCTCTCCCCTTCTGTATCTCCCTATTGGTTGCTGCGTCTGTTTATTAAACTACCCCTATAAAATTGTAACGAACTTTTTGACAGTTAAAAACGATATTTGACATTCAAAGCATTGAGCTGATCTTTTCACTCAGTTACGACGTTATGAAACTTAAAAAGCCGATAACAGATAATCCTAAAACAGATAAGTATAAATATATTTAAATATTAATTAACTTCGAGAGAAACTGCTGGGTATTTAAAGTCTGAAACTAACAAGTAAGCTTCTGATAGAGAGTTCACAATGTCCGGACGTACTCACTTTAATCGAATAGAGAAATCGTTCGTCACGGATGGTCGTTTTTACAGAATGCATGCTCAGAGACAAACGTTATACGACCAAGTAAAGATAAGTGGGCCCGCAGCAATCTAGATACAGCCACATATCATCTCCATTCGTCATAGTAATGTTCCGCCACCTATTAGTTGCGGCATTAGAACGTGTAACGATAATGTTAAAGAACAGCTTGCAAAAACTTAAGTGAGGTATTTTGCATACCTATTAAATATACGCGTAGGTGGTGAAAATCAGAATTTTTAAACAGATTTTAATCATATTTATGTGGTTTAAAAATATGTTAATTTCATTCCTACCGTAATATACTATAACACCCCTACTGTTACTATAAATTTAAATCTCTTCTACCTGAAGGTTGCCTGGAAGAGATCGCTGTTATAGCACTTATAGCGATAAGGCCGCCTTTTGTATACCTAGAATTAAGTCATTTTTATGTTTATACATGTTATTTTATATTGGTGTACAAATAAAAAGTATAAATAAATAACACATGTATAAGAAATAGTCATAAAAACTATTGTAGTAATGCCATAGAATCTCGTCGTATTAATAAAAAGTACACAAATGGCTCAGTACAGTAGAAAAAAAGTGAACAATGAAGCAATACGCAGTTATTTCACAATTTGTTGTGGTAACTTTATATTGGAATAAGTAAACATAAGTACTGTAAAATTTTGTAACAGCATCTATCGTACATGTGTCCGCAATGAGTGACATTAAGGCCACCTCGTTGGCTAACGTCCACTCGGTCGTAGCCTGATCGAATGCAACTCAGTCGACAATCGCCTTTCTCAAAACTTATTAGCAGCAGACGAACAATTGCGTAATACCCATCAAGATCTATTTAGTGAGAAAAATGATTCTACCACTATTATTGATCTAGTCTAGATCGCTTATCTATTCTTTCCTATTAAACCCTTTCATCGGCTTGACTACGATTCAAAGTGTACTACGCTGACCTGCTCATAGAATACCTATAGTTGGAAATTTTCAGTTTTTTTTTTTAATCGTCATTTATTGATGGCTTTTCCTTAATCTTGACGAAAACAAATATCCAATCGTCATCATCATCAAATATCCAATACGTTAGCATATTTGGACATTTTATTTTTATTCTACTATTATTTCCTAATAATATACATTTTATATTACGCTAGGTCCCGTAGAATTAGATGCTGAGCACCGAGTGCCCTAATATCTCTTTCCTTACAGATCTAACTCGCTTCCTTCATATTTATAACTTTGTTCATATAAGCACGCAGGTTTTGATGATTTCTAACACCGCTATGATCCAATTCCATTTCGTTTTGAAAGTAATGTGCATATTACTAATGTTCTACGGGCCTACTACATGTGTGTTGTCAATGTCAATAGAAACACGGCTGTCCTTGATGATGCCTTTAATTGCACTGAATAATATGTAGTACAAAAATGCTGATCTATCAGCATAATGCAATGCAAAGCACGAGTAAGCTCCTACAAACGTAATAAGATTTATTTATGAAGCACTAATATTTACTGATATATTCATACATTGAGGTATTATTTTATCGATGCATTCTATTATGAAATCATACGTTTGATTAAGTTTATTTTCGATTTCAATCATCAATATATGATTATATTTTCTATTAAACGCATTAATATCTTAATCGACGACAGGTCAATAGGTTTCTGATCTCTGATCATATTATCGAAGATGTGGGCCAAATCAGAGTACTCATTAGGCGGATGTATAATTTGTGTTTCATATTCATCATTAACAATCATGTCTTTAGCGTTTTATTTATCTGTAAAAAGTACTTTTAGTCGACGCATAACAAAATTGTTAATCTTGAAATACGTCAATTAAATATAAATTACGTTAAATGCGGGGTTGGTTCGATAAATTTTTGTCATTATTATTTTTACAATATTAATGTAACGTAATCTTAGTGAAACAAAGTCGATATAAAAGGCAAATCTCTTCTCTTTCAAGTGTATATGGTCCAGATTGTTTTCCACCTCTCTTTAGTCCAGTTAAATGTGTAAAAAAGGAGACGTCAGCCAAAGTAATTGTTTCTTCCGACTATTATCACATGGAAATGCAAACTATGTAGGTATTACTAAACAATCCGTCATCCCTTACACTTTTTGGATAATTAATTGACATGACTAGGGAGCCATGTCAATTAATTATCTAAAAAGTTCAACAAATAAGGATATTTGTTACCCGATTTAAATGAAAAAACACTAAATGTTAAGTGAAGCCCATAACAATATAATCCTGAAAACTGCATTCAA
>DWMG01002521.1:0-13106 GCA_018244855.1 Elbella merops
ATAATACATCTTACATATATTTATTCTTCCACTGTAGAATAGGAGTAATCTCCATAAGCCTCATAGAATACTACGGAGAATACTTAGATATGTAGGTGTACTCGCGGTGATCTCGTTCATCATTAAACAAGTGATTTTAAATCTTAAAAAGATAATAATAATTATAAAGTCCACATGCCAGGATTCGAACCCCAGACCCCCGGCGTGGAAGGATAATAACTAAACCACTAGACTAAATATTTCTGTTTCAATTGTATATAATGATTCCCAGATGTACTTGGAAGTGCAACGAAGAGGGGTAAAAGCCTATGACTGACGTTTCAAAGTATGGTATTCGTTTGGATAACCTACATTCCCGGCGAATGTAGGTTAGCCGGGTTCGGACACCTCAGATCTGGGTTACCGCCACCCAGTCATCTCCCAAGGCCACGTCTCTCCTTTGGATCTTGAACATTGTGAGACGTACGTACATATGCGTGCGTATATAATGCGTATATAATTGTTAATAATGTTGTATTTTCATACAAAAAAGCAACCTAAAATAATATTTGTTTATTATATAATCAGCCACAACAGCTTAAATGTATGTATAACACTTATTCCATCAGCCTAAAATACATACACTTAATGAACAACGAAATCATATTAAAGAAAATGATTCCTTTCACCTACTTTAAAAACACCATAGATGCGATAGTGCGCGCCGAAAAAGTCCCTGAAAAAAAACTAGATAGAAAGTCAAACGTAACATAATTAGATATATAAACACTAAGTTACATCGCGAGACACAATTGCGAACTTGGAATTACTCATTCCAATACCAGAAATACGAGATGAAATCATTGGAATTCAAGACGGGGAACTACAGGAAGCAATCCCGGTGTGCGATCTGCCTACCTGTTTTATTTCACTACAAATAAGGAAGCAGTACTTAGCGATCGCACAAAGCAAGAAATAGCTGAACCTGTCGAGACTTCGCGCTTAAACGGGTTTGTCGCGTGCCGATGACATTCAGTTGCAAACCCAATGTGTTATAAGAAGGCGCACTGGTTCAATCTGATTCATTAAAACATTCCAAATACAAACGTATTTTTTGTTAGTTTTTTTTCACCGACTGTATTGATACTGTAAACGGCCAGTGATATATTTGTGGTGTGGCGACTGGTGTTGTCAGATGTCTATCGGCAGTATTATTTACTGGGTGGCCCGTCTAGCTGGTTGAAAGCTTCGGTTAAAAAAAGAAATCCCATATTAGTGTACTAAAGATTGAATTTTTAATAAAATCTGAATTTATGAAATATCAAATAATCTATCTCGCTTAAGTACACTATTAAAATTGAGATTCTATTAACCTACGTAATTTTATTTAAGTACGCCATTTATAGTTTCGGTGTGATACCTACATAATTTTATGACATAAATACGTACTGTTTGTGGCTTCTTTATAATTATAGAAATTACAATATTATTTTTTTGTCCAAATTTTAATAGCTTCTCTCAGTACTAATGGCATAATTATAAACGTCGTTTAATGAGTTTGTTTATTTATACAGAAACATTACTTTCCATTGTTAACTCCGATCACTCGTAAAACAGATATAAGACAGGCCACACAACAACAAAGTGAACAACAAAAAATGTTTTCGATTATTGAATGGAAGCAGTAATTTAAATAAATTCTTTTATCATCTAAATTACCATAATAGTTAAATTTAAAACTACAAAACATTTATTGTCCGTTTCTTTTTACGCTCACTTCAAACAGCCAGTAATTTGAAGCCGTAGCGATCGTGGTGACCTTCGTAGCCATAGACAAGTAGAGAAACGTTGCTTCAGCCAGCATCGCTGTATTGTTTACAAATAAATTTGCATAGTGTATAGGTGTGCATATCATTATTATAAACGTGCCGACGGCGTGTTGGTACTTTGCGAAACGATACGATTGTAATTTATTTTAATGCGACATGTGGCAAAAGTGCATGTTGAGTAAACTTTTCTGGTTAGCGAAATGTTTTTGTGCAATTCTATTGTTTACACTTTTAAAATCTAAAACTTTACAATTAGTTAATGTCTGTTAAAACAAAAGTCTGCAATGAATTGTCTAGTCCGTAGAGATGTAGGTATTGCCATAAAATGTAATTTCAAAATCTAATGATACGAACATGATTTGAAATTGTGTCGTCATCATGCCATAGGTACTCGTATTTATTGAAAGTAAAAGTGACTGTTCTGGCTCTCCCTTTTATCAGAGGTGACCGACTGCAACAGTGATCCAAATGGCATTTGTCCATTAATTCTGGTTAATTGATAAATACAAATTACCTTGTATGAATCTGCGATCATATATGGTATAAATAAACGAATAGTTAGCGTTCTATTAGCAGTAGTTCATTCTCTATAAAAACACATAATTATGTACATATCAACTTTAAAAAAAGCGTAACATGACTCTTATAATCTGCGAAGGGGTAGGCAGAGGAATGTAGTAGTACTACTAGGAATAAACTGTTATAAACATGTTTTACGAATGTTGTAGGAAATAATTTTCCTATAAGTAAAATACATATTATTATACATTCAAAGTTAATTCAATACATGTAATAATGTATATATACATATGTAACTTCTACTATACCATGAACTCGAATGGATAAGTTTGCGTAACGTTAACGTTGCTAAATTACGTTTTGATATGGTTACACAATTTTTTATAGACGAACTTAACCGTCTCTCGATTGCCGCAGCGACAAACCCATCTTACGTTTATCTACGTTTTCTCATAAAGTTACTCTACTACCAACTAAAATGTAACAGCCGAAGTGTTGCCAAATACGCGTTCAGTGTCACAAAGATGTTATAAAGGGGTAGTTTGTATAACAATCGGGGGTGTAACAAAAATATAAGCCAAACGAAACGTAGCACTTCGGGCGGTAAAGTAGAGAAAATGGTATGTAAACGGAACACCGCGTTTAGGTGTGTTTACTATACACAAGTTATTTGACAAGCCAGCAGACGAGTGGCTAAATACTTAACTAACTGAAAGTAGGGTATTGAACAACTGTCATATCTTTGCTTTTCTGAGGTCAATCAGCCCGTTTATCTTTATGCTGTGGCCATCCGTATTCGCAGATCGAGAAAAGATAATATCATATTCGTATACGCGGAGTAAGTCCTAGTTCACAAACTGTACACAGCTTACAAAACGTTAATATCTTATCTTATTTTATCTTTATAAGGCAAATGATTAGAAATCAAAGTCTCGCAGAAACCTTTACAATAAATTTCTTATTGTTTATGCATATAAATGTTTCGTCATGCTTATGACAATAGGTAATAGAACACTCGTACGTATAATACATATGTGGTTTGCTTGTGCACGCATCACCGGTACACACATTTGTACTGTGAAGCAGTTGTCATTTAAAATAATTATTTGACATTTTAAGAAATAAAGTCTATCAGTTAGAAATGTGATGAAAATAAACAAGGGTCAGTACATGTACAAGTGAAGTATATATTGCAAACGAAGCAGCGAATCTAAAAAGTGGCGAACTTATAATGGCCGCCTCTACCACTTTATTCCATTCGCGGAACCACGCCAAATGAGTTCTGCAGCCTTGTGTTTTTATTTTATTTTATTTCTATACGCCCACGATTCGAAATAGAAACCCTCTGAAGTTAAATGACGCATCTAAACGCGTGTATAATAATAAACAGGATCGCTTACCTGGAGATTTTATTAATTGGTATCAGGAACTTTTCGCTCTTTGCAAGGCCAAATAACGACTCATAGATTATTTTGCTTATAAATGTATGGTTTAAATATTGAAACAAATAAAATGTAGACTTAGCATTAAAATATTTATGTCAAAACATTAAAAGCTACTCTACCTAAAACATTTAGCCTATGAAGATCAGTTACCTTTAGTAAATGAGACAGTATTTTCTCTAAGATTTATACTGATTGCCTGATAATGCTTGAAACAAATCAAATATTAATAAACGTAGCAGGCTTTTCTTGTAGAACATCAAAGGAGAATTTCGAAATAGCTTTTAAGCTTAGATAGCGTCTTAACATGTTACAAAGTTAAACACGTTAAAGAAATTGAAAACACGAATATATTTTATGTAACAAGCTCTATATCACATGGAATCATAGTGTTAATGTTAAACAAGGATCCATAAATCAAGTCCATACTCTTAAGTAAGGCTTTATTCACACCCGATGTAGAGTATTAAAGTATTACAATATGATAGAGTTCGTTAATAGTTTTTCGGATTAAGTTGCTCGTTTACCTCGTAATATATTGTGTTAATCTGCCTTAGCTCACTTTGTTTGAACATATTTTAATAAATTAACTCACATGGTTTGTATAACTAATATGTTTAACAATGTATTATCTATAGGCTATTAAGAAATGAATAAACGAACCTTCGATTAGAACAGAAAGTGAGGCCCCATCTAAAATCTGCATATTTTTATGTAAACAAAAATGTACTTAGGATTTATCACTATAGCACACCTTAGAAACCCTAGTTCAAGCATTTAATATAAAAAAAGGAATATTCCTTATAAAATATAAAATATCTTCTATTTTAAGTCTAATATTTTTTTATTACATTCCCAACTCGTAAGAAAGCTGAACAAATTCGCTCGTGAGTATACAGCTTTACAGTACGTTAGGACTTTTCCAGCGATACAGACGGAATGCGAAATTCAACGTAGGTACGAATAACTTCATTCAATATTCATACATTTGCACTTCTGCCAGCCAATCTATTTTCAATCTTATCCCTTATAAAATAAAGTTGAAATTAAGTTGAATTCAGAACCAATTTAATGTTTAGACGACTTCTAACAGACCAGCCGCCGGGAAGGGACGACCGAACGCGAAAAGGCGCGTACCGTTCGACTTGAATTTTATTTTTATTTCAATTTTAAATGCGAGACGACGTGTAGCGATGTGTTGGGTACTTTTAAGCTTAAGTATATTTGGAACTGTCCTTTTCATAACCATATTAAATTATTCGTGACAAGAACGAGATAAACAGAAGAAAGTATATTTGTGGATATGTATCACAATATCTCGTTACTTAATGTAAGTATACTTTGGTCTACGTTACGTGCTGAAAAGCCACTTGTATCCAACATTGGAACGATAGAAAGGGTTTACAATGATGATGATGAAATTTAAAGTTATACATGTAATATAAAGTTGCAAAATCGCTAAAAATAAGCATTACATCCGATTAAAAATTATACACTTATATATTATCTATGTCAATATTTTCGTCCAGTAATGGAATAGTAAAGACTGATGTGATGATGATGATGATGATTATTATTTTCCATTTTAGTTTAATTTTTTTTATTTTCACGCATACAAGTATTCTTTGAAGGGGTAGGCACAGTAGAATGTACATTCCCATTCTCCACTTATAAAGTTTTACGTCTCATCATGAAACAAGGGAACAGCCCATTGTTCTATACCGGACACAAATCCACACTTTGATCTACTATTGTAAATTTTAAGTTAGAAAAATGTGCCCTAGTACCCGACCAGGGCCATTCGAGCAACGAGGCAGTAAGTACATGTTAATACTCGTATGTATATGGCATATAGATATATAATAAAGAATACATAAATCGCTCTATACATATCTACGAACATTCGTATATATCTACGTAGCTATACAGTATGTGAATCTTGTCACGAGATAACTTCAACGTCAGCTTGCAAAGTGATAAATGTTCAAGATTTAGCTCCTTGAATAATGTTTCGTTGCAACACTGCTTGGGTTCTCCAGGTGTAGGTTTTCAGGTGTATCTTTTCAGACTATCTACATAGTTTTGTTTTCGCTAACTACGAAGGTTGTAATGTAATAGTGGAAATTGAAATAAAACAATGTATTCTTATCACTATTTTATGTATTTATATTATTGGTAATTTATTAATCTTTCGATTTAAAAACAAGTGTTGGGTCTAAACAATGTTACGATGGCTTCAAATCTTAAACCTTCGAAGTAGGGCGCTGAAAAGTAATTTACTGAGCTTGGCGGGTATACACATATGTAGAGTAAGCGCTACTCCAGATGAACCACAATTGTGATAATCAATTCAGAGTATTTAGTAAACGATGAAAAGATGAAAAGGACGCCCTCCGGCCCGGTGGGATGGAATTGACCGAACTCGTTGTAGAAAACGAATAAAAATATATGAATGCCTAACGTAACTTAACGTAGAACATGAACAATAATCTAAAAACAATTTTCCATTGTGATAACAAAATATTTTCCACGCGTCGGAAGCTGAAGTTTCAATTTATCGGGAATGAAATCGGGAGCAAAATTAATTGGACGATATTTTTATTCACGTTTACATACCTATAATGAAGATATCATATTACGATAAAAATACTATGAAAATAAAAACAATGCATTTTTAGTCTGTATAGTATTGTAAGATAAAGGTATATGAGGCATGTTTCAGCCGTCCCACATTCGCGAATAGGAACCCATGTCCAGCATCGTAAAACGAAGAGAAGTTTTGGTTTACAACCTTCTCAAATACTTCCCAAACTTCCTTTAAAAAGTTATTTAATGCATACTTATAACGTAGTGTTATAAAATTATTTGCCTCCTAACCACAACCAAATTCATCTTTCGTGTCTATTAGTCGCGTGTTTATAAAGGTTTCACGCACGCAGCGTGTGTGGCCGCAAATGTGCTGCTAAAATCGGTTACGTCACCCACATGAGAGTACACCAACGAAGCTGGCAGTAGGTAGTCCATAGTCGCTGTGACCGAATGTGGTTGGGACATACAACAAACAACAACACACACGGGTTTCAGAGATGCGACTCTCCATCAAACTTGGTGTCTAGTTTCAGTGTCTTGGTTTACCTCGGCTACTGTATCCCGATGCTTTATGTATAATGGGTTAAAACATAACTTAATATATTTGGTGTTTTATTGCAAATATATTAAGTGTGTGGCAATACAATACATACCTATACAATTATCGTTTCAATATTCTCTTCAAGTCCCATTGATATCGCGCGGCAAATGTATTATTCATAGAAGGTCAAGTGTGAGCTTAACGTGCTATACAAAACAATGCTTTATTAAGTTTCAATCATTTTACAGGGCCCATGGCGCCAGATTTTATCTGGTATTTTATAAACACAAAATGCTATTTACATTTCCAATGTCAAATAATGTGTTAATAAATTAAGCTTCATTTGTTAATGAAATTAACATCTGATATACTATGTGTACATAAGTATAGAATGACCAGTGATAGCTCAGTGGTTAAAATGCCAAGAAAAAGACACTTCATACGATGTAACAACTTCAAAGAAATTAACCGTCTTAAAGTAATCGCTGCAGACCAATGTTTCAAAGGCGGATTATTGATTACGCTGTTCTTTCCTAGTACACATATTATGTCATCTTCGTTGACCCTTTCTATCAGTCCTCTGCTGGTCATCAGTCTCCTCTCAGAATGAGAAGTGGCAAGTCGATAATAGGCCACGTCGGCTAATTGCGTATGGCCAAAGTTCACACGCCACGAAGAACAAAATGGACAACTCTGAAAACTCTTTTTATACTTTACGGGAATCCACCTATTTAAAAGAGAATAATAGAAATAGAGCCCTCATAAGTGCATAAATAGAATAGTTTAAGTAAACTTTTCGAGTGCACTCGGAAAACACTAAACATGATCCAACAATGGAGTGTTTTGTCTAACTTTAGGTAAACGTACGCTCTTTAAAGCGATGTACGAGTAGGTGCATCATGTTTGTCTTGCGCCACCCCTACGTGTATACTCGGGTACACGAGCTCTGAATATTATCTCCGACAAAATTTACGATGTTATATTTAAATGTCGCTTTTAATATTTGTCGTATTTCTCCAACATGTCTACTTCGTGGCAATTCACGCTGAATAAAAGTATTTTCATTTAAATATTATGTTTCGTATTTAATATAGTATTATATTTTAATATGAACGCATTGATAGCGGTGCGATGCATGTGTAAAACATAAATAAGACCGAGGATTGTTTAAAGGCAGGCTAAAAACTGCTCAAGGATTTTCTGCCAGTTATTCATAACGTGGTCATCAGGAGCAGCGTGAAAAATTTCATAATATGGATTTATTGTATACAGTTACTGTTAGTACAGTAGTTAATGAACTTGAATGCTGAATCTGTGGTGTGATCTCAGGGTATTTGTTAAACAGACGAGTACTTATATGAACTGTGAAGAAGAAGAAAAGATAAGAAAAGAAGAGGCCTATGTTCAGTCGTGGACGATGACGGTTTGATCTTGAAGATGATATTGATGATATAATGTGTGCATATTTATCATTTGTTTATTTAATATTGCGTAAGTACATAAACATGTACATGTAACGTACAACATAATGTTTTAATAGGTTTGTATAGCAAATTAGTATGTCGTTCTCTTCCTAACCGACCTACGAACGCCCTGATTTGAAATTATTAGGGCAAATAATATTTGGCAATATTTTATATATCCGTATTAAGACATAACCAAATATAGAAATCATTTGAATATGCATAAAAAGTGCAGTAACAGTTAGATTTTCCCTTTAAATTAAGCATATCATGGCCGCCACTCGCACGTCAAACGCGAAAGTCAGTGAGGCGACAAGTTGAGTTATTGTGTGTCAAAGTGCAGCCGTAAATTTCGCTGAATTTTAGTGGAAAAACCGGATATTCCAGACTGGAGAGCAAAATAAATACATTTTTAGTGAAATGTTTTACTCTTGAATATGGGAATTTAGTACCTACTGCGACTGCTTGTAAAATAATTGGCACCGACGTTATTTTGTCGTAGCTTCTGTTAAGGTAGGTTTTTTTATTTGTTTCTAGGTAGTTCTCATATTAAATTTTATTGTTCAATATTTTTTTAACTTATGTGCATATGATGTATCTCTTTTTGTGTCGTTTGCTTGGAAATGTTTGTCACAGAGGTCTATTTAGAGGAAGTACGTCAGGTCTGTAAGAATAGAGACATATTGCAATTTAAGTATTTTAAGAAGCCATCTTTAAGTTCAGCTAAGGAATTTTTATATGATGTTCGTTTACTTTAAGTATTCTTAGTAATAATCGTCAGATCACAAAACTTAACAAACAGGAAACAAAGGATTTTGTAGTTGTTAACAGCTGATTCGCCGGAAACAATTGAAACTCTTTGTATAAAAGTCCCTGTTTTTTCTGCACATTTCCATTTAATTCAAATCCAATCCATTCTCTTCATTATTTCCGCTTTGTCATAAATTTGTTCAATAACGAACTAACAATTAAAATTCATACCTACCTGTTCCGGAAATTTAGTAATTGTTTTATTCTGAGAACGGGACATTTCAATTAACGCTTCCATTATCAGTAATTATTTAAATTAATACAGTTACTAGACGGGTATTTTATTCTCGAAATATTTCATTGTTTGTTATTTAAAGAAAATGTCGTCAACCAGGTATGAAAGCTTTTTTAGCCATTATATTCCCATAGTGGAGTATAATTTGAGCCTTCTTCAATAATTGGGTAAAGCTGGCTCTTATCGATGGAATAAAAAGATCTAGAGAGATCTTTTACAATAATATTTTAATATGGTTAATTTATTATTAACGTTGTATTGTAACGCCAAGTCTCTTAAGGGGTGGGCAGAGAGCACGGAGTCCCACATATATTTATCATTTGAGACCTGACAACTTTCTTCTACATTGATCCCACTAGTCATACATTTGCGCCTGGTTAGAATATTTCTGATTTTCTAATAATGGTGAGGAAATCTAAATACTGAATGAGTATCTAACCTATATATTTTATCAACCAGATAAGCCACAAATAAGTAACATGTACTATATCACGCCTGTAATCCCCGAAGAAGGAATATAGTACCCTTCCACGTCTTACCAGTTACGTTATATGTCCAGTCATGGAACAGGCCGTGAGCCTATCATTATACACGGAACGCAAATCTAGACCCTGAGCTACTACAAGGAATTATAAGGTAGAAATATTCTATAGCACCTGATCCATAAATCGAACCCAGGACCTCTCGATTAGTCATCGAATCTGTAACCACTCGACCAACGAGGCAGTCAGATAAACAACACGAGAAAAAAATCCTGCAAATGCTAGTTATGAATATGCAGTTCAGAAATCAATACGCCGTTTATAAATGATACGCTGAAAAAAGCGTATAACTTTCAAGTATTCGTAATATAAAGTCTTTCAAAGCGATACTTAAACGTATATTGGGTTGTTCAGCTTCCAATCCACGATACTTCTGCATCCGGCGGTAACTTTCAAATCCGCGAGCAACTTTTAGATGCGAGTTTCAGTTCCGATCAAATTACTCTCTAAGTACTTCGTATACGGCTCAAGGTTTGTTCATATAGGCGTTGATGGCATTCGAATGTCTTTAAGCGTTCCAAATTAAAATATTGTTTTTCGGTTCACACAATGATTGATTTATTTTTAATTGACTTTCATATAGATTTATAAGGCGGCACTTTCTTAATACAACGGACGGAAATTAATATAAAACGTCTTACAAATATTTTTTTCAATCATATGATAATACCTGTTCTTGCTAACTTGTCAGATCACTAACAATACGACAAGTTCTCTGCGCTCTGGGGACTGTGTAAGCGTCAGATTTATTCAGTACTAACTACGTTGATGTACTCGCAAAATTACTGGGTCCTTTTGTCTTGTCAATGGAATTGGCTTTGTTCGTCAATTCTGTTTGATCGACGCTGTTGCCCGGTTCACCCATTAGTATTATCCCAACATTGACTGTGTCAAAGCTTTCAAATGTTCAATTTCCGGACGTAACAAGCGTCTAACATTTCTTGCATTGCGTCATGTCTAAATGCTCTTTAGATATATGCCTTTAAAAATAATGAACGCCGGTAAATATTACTGTACTTTTTTAATAAGTTCGGAGTCGTTATTGTATAAAATGGCTACTTTAAAAATTTAACGGAAATGTACTAAGAATATAAGAGCTGTATTGACACAACATAGAAAAATATCGATAGAACCTCAGATGACTACGATTCTGTATATATTTTTTTAATACCCTTCATAATATGAAATTTGAATTAATAATCACAGTAGTTTTACATTCAACCCATTATACTATACTACCATTAATATATTATATGTGGTTGTAAGTGATTAGGTACCATATTATGATGGTTACAATATGACGGAAGGCAATAATTATATCATATTGTAACTAAATCACAACTGTATGAAAATATTTAAACTTAGCTAGGTATTGTTTCAACTTTATCATTAGACTTATCATTAACTTTAACTTTTTATCATTAACTTTATCATTAAAGTACTTGTTAGTTAATTTCATATTTAAAAAAAATCTGAATCCCGGAAGCACCTGTAGGCTGCCTATTTAATTATTTTGACATATATAACGAATTATCGTCCATACGGAAATTAATTCTTACAACTTTCTAGCTGTGAACCCACAACCCGCAGATGTTAACTATGCTAACGATATAGCGAGGTACTGACGAAGACAGAAGCGGTAGGCGAAGACAGGTGTAGGAAGAGGATGCGCATTTCTGACAAGTGCCATGTTGGTTTGTAGAAACCATGTACATAGATGTTGTAGACCTCAGACATTTTATAATTAATGAATCTTTAAATAATGATACAAGGACCTAATTAGAACTAATTGGACAGAAAAACAAATTTTGTAAAACTATAAGAGATGTGAGGGAGAAAAAGTATTCTATTCATGATGCATTTCGCATTTTCTTTTATAAAATGGCATTACCTATAGTAGTTACTGGTCATGTTTTCTTTATATGAAACTCCGAAACAATATTACGGCTCAAAATTACAAAATACATAATATGCTTAAGGTTCTCGTGTCGAGTAGGCCAAAAAGCCAAAGAAAAAAATTTCAGCGATGTTTTTCATAAAGCATTAGTTAATCTTTACAGCAGGCCACATTTACAGTGTAACTTTAGCATGAAACCTTTATGGCAGTGATATATACTGTATACTTTCAAAAGTTAATAATGAAGTCGAACCAAGCCGCGAGACTAGTGTTTTGTAAATAAACAGAAATGAATCATAAAAAGTGTAAAGTGTTTCACGGATAAAACTCACAACAACATATGTGAAAACAAAGTACGTTTCTGTTGCCAAGCAATTGTTATTTAAAACAGGGCTATGTTATCCATTGGAAACAAAGCGGGGCGCAAAGTCCACTCTTAAGTATCCCCTGGATCTAACAGCTTAAGGAACCTTAATAAGCCGTTACACTTAGCATGAGTTAAGCAGGCCCAACTTCTCATATGGATTAAGGCTTAAGCGCATAAAGCGGCTTTACGCTTTTATATCCCCATTTTAATTGTTGATCTACTAAATAGGGTTGGCCAACGCTTTCCGCTTTAAGATGCATTACTTTATTTGGAGACGGTGGCTTAGAGTGTTTAACATAATTGACTTAAATGGAATTTACCAAGCTAGGAGTGCAATTTATATGATTAACTACTGGACAAGAGTGTAATATGTTGGTATGTGGATTAACTTTATAAATTCGGGGTCGAGTGCTTCGTACTCTTTGCAAATTTATGCGGAAAGAGCCATTAATTTTTGGCTACTATTGGTGTGTCCTCCAGTAACGGACCAATGTTAAAAATATTTACTTAGAATTTATAGTTTGTTCGAATTTCTCCTCGCAATATGCGAGCCTGATGTTGTAAATAGTATTTTGTGGTCAGTCGATGCCTGGGAGTTTAGAAGATTATTTAAAAACTTTGCTTCCCTTGATGGCAAAGTTCACATTCATAACGCTAACGCACTTTTACTAAATAAATATAATTATTTAAATATATATTTCTAACTGATAAGAACCGTGAAAGTAACACAGAACATTTTTATTTTAATTTAACAGATTTTTAAGTTTAAATTAATCTCGTATGATTTAACTTCCTACCATTACTGTGGATGCTACGTAAATAAGCACAGTTGTTTATTGTGGAAGGTAAAACAAATTGAAAACGGTCGGTTAAACGTTTCGTGGCGATGTATG
>DWMG01002522.1:0-13106 GCA_018244855.1 Elbella merops
TATTTCTATTTAAATGTCTGCTAAAACATAGCTTGTGACGGCCAATATGATGTGTTTTTCAATAATTGAATCAATTCAAATAGGAACACTGATCTAAAATAAGTTAGAGCAAAAATTCAACAAAAAGTATTTTGATATTTTTATTTCATGCAACCTATATATTACTATCCAAATTTAAATATGTTTATATTAAAATGTGAGCACCAACATTTTCTAAAATAATAAATGCATTTACTGACTATTTTAATATGAGTATCATAAAAATATCTCCATAATGTTAACAAATATAATACTCTAATTGCACAAAAAATATTAAAACACATTATAGATAATTTAGATGCAATGTTGCCAGTTCATCTGTCAAATCATATTGTTATAGCAACAATGTAGCAACTATTTCATGCCTACAATGTAATATACTTACCAATATTAAATGCATCTCGATTAAAGTACCTTAATTGCTATTTTTTACCATTTTAATACTATCACATTTTGACAGTATCAAAATAGTTGCCATATATTCCCTAAACCGTTATTTAAAAACTAAATATGTTGTTATTCACATACGTTTTTTTGAATTTTAACGTATATTTACTGACGGATGACACTCTGGTGGAGAAACATTGGTTTGGAAGCAGATAGAAGTTTTTCTGACACGACGTGAGCTATTCTCGCGCTACGCTGCCACACTAACTCCCTGGTGCGCTCGTGGTTGCTGTCGACGCGGACCTGTTTAAATTTAAAATAATTTGAAATATAATGTCATGCCTGTATTTCCGCGACGGTGAAAACAGAAGAGTGTTGAAAGTACGTATATGAATTTTATGATATTGTACAAAAAAAACAAAATTTTAAACAGATTTTCGTTTATACCCAACATTTTTAAAAACACTGATTGTTTTGAGGCTCTCATAGCCCTAACGTATATCGTAAACTATCCGTTTAGTTAAGCAACACTATGTGTATCCGGCTTTTAGGTGTGGTAGTCGTAGAGGCAGATTTTCGTAAGCATTTCCGTCTTCGGAGGACACATGAAGCAGTCGCTTTCATTTGTTTGTATTAAGTAACAATTATTGACCGCCTTGTTGGTCGAGTGGTTGCATGCGCGACTGTCGATCGGCATGTCCTGGGTTCAAGTCCTGAGTCGGGTACTATTGGATTTTTCTAATGTAAAATTTTTAGTAGTGATTCGGAGTCTGGATCTGTGCCCGGTGTATGGTGATACGCTCACCATTTATTCCATAGGACTTAAACGTAACTGGTGAAACGTGGGAGTGTGCTACACTCCTCTGCCTACCCCTTCGTTAAATAAAAATTATCTATCTATCTTAGGAAAGTTTAACAATGGCTTCTAAACAAGCTGCAATTGGGTTGGCCACTAATTTGTATTTACCTACTTGATTCCTCCTGGTTCCTGATTGGAAAAGGTACAGGTAAAAAAGGATTGCAAACAAATCTACTATCACAAATAGTTATAATAACGTAACGTATCTTCACGCCTGTAACCCCTGAGAGTTTAATAAAGCTATTGAATATCTCAAAAGACAAAAATATTGTTTGGGATTCGATGAACGCAATGACAATTATATACGGTCCGAAAACTGAATAAAGGTATGCCTATGGATTGGCTGGACTGAATATTTTTCGGTAAAACCGAAGATCCTATAGTGCGATTACGCCTAGAATATAGACTAGTGCAACAAACATTTTTACTACATATTACGTTACTCGTACATTTACATACAATTTTTATAGTCGAGAAAGCATTTAATTAATATAAGTACTATAAATACCAAAGGAATATTAATAAAAGATGACTACCTGTTTCGGTTGTAGAACTTTTATGGAGTGAAGAGTGGCCACACCTTGGTTGTTGACTCTTAGACTAATCTTGCCAGTCATTTCCGCAGTAGTTGCTGTTGCCGACTTGATTTCCTTCTTTGATCCTCGACCAACCTGCAAATATTTACTTTTAGAAATTTCATTTCTATCTTATTTTATACTTCTATCAATACGAACCAAAATTTAATTTTATATCAGTAGTATTTCGTACCTCTTTTTCGACTCTCAAAATAAGGGGTCCCACAGCAAAGTTACTTTTCACAGTGGTATGATCTGACATAATGCTGACTGCGACGTCGCCTGTTCTCCTTAAAGACGACAAGCCATATAATGTGCCTCTCGCTCGCGGCTTACTTTTCTCCGATGTCTTTACTTTGTTCTTGTTAGTAGCGGGTTTTTTCGTTGTCGTCTTAACAGGTGGTTTAGGTTTGGGTTTGGTCGTCTTATTAGGAGATTTAGGCTTGGTGGTTGGTTTGGCTTTATTGCTCTCGGTACCAGATTTATCTTTTATAGCTCTTGATTCCGTCGCTACAATTCCAACGGGTTCTACAATATTAGGTTTCTCCGCAGTAATGTTTTCTTCGATCTTGTTAACGCTGTCAGGAATCTCAGTTGTTGTTATCTTAACTTTCGCCTTGCCCGAGCCAGTGCGCGCAGTGTTCTTCTTAGTTGAAGTTTTTCTAAAATTTTTAAAAGTATCACGAAATTACTGTATGTTTTTGCAAGAGAAAGTATTGTAGAAACAAAATAGATATGAAAAAAAAGAAATAAAATGAAAATTTTTGAAAATAAATATATAGATAGCCGTAAATTAAAACCACTTAGGTTTATTCAACCGTTAAACGAAAAACCAATTTACCTTTTGTTTGTGTTTTTCTTATTCTTCTTTGGCTTGGAATTCTTTTTGTTTACATCGATAGGTTGCAGTTTAACACTGACGGGATCATATGAGCGCTTCAAAATGTCGTTCATTTTCTCAATAATGTTGTCTACGAATCTATTGTATTTCACTATATAGATGGCTGGAACTGCTGGCTTCTTAACCGGTTCATCCCCCAAGGCGCCTGTTTATTACATTAACCGTCATAAGACAAATATGCAAAATAATTAAATATAATTTATATAGAATTATCTATTTCTTTTTTTAAACTGAACAATACACTATATAAGGCCGAAATTAAAGGACCTTATGTTACTGGTCAAAATGATACGATTATGGAAAGTCGCCTATTCAGCTTTATTTTAAAAACAGTTATTATCGAGAACGATTTACAGGTATCATTCCTTGTTACTTTAAGTTCCGAATGACCCCCGCTTTCTTTTTTGGCTTGAAATAATGTCCTCACAAAACCTGACTTCACTGTCTAAGGCAGGCAGGCACAAGGCAGTCTAAGATGTTATTTCTGATTTAAACATTAATTAAAATTAATAATTTGCCATTCTTAAAATAATTAAAAAGTTGTATGTCTTCATAAATAGCGGACGAAGTCGAATATTTTTTAATTTATTCGAGAAAAGAGGTCTCGTAAAATTTTAAAATTTATCTAAATTAAACACGGATATTTACGTAGTGAACTCACGAAATCGTAGGGGAAATCTCATCAATAAACAAATTTACTCTCTCAACTAAAATGTCACCTGTATAAATATTTAGACATTCAATAAAATCTTCATATGATACCACGCACCTATCTATGGCCGTTATTATTAGGTGTTCAAGTGGTTGATATAATTGATGCCGCAAATACATACGTCTCATTCAAATCACGTTGTGTTGGCACGCGAACGACTAACTGTGTCGGTATTGGTAAGCTCCCGATGAATTTTAATCGCCGACAACAATTAATAGGACCACTCAACGGTGGATTTTCTATTTTCTACACGTAAAAGAAACTGCGCGCTGCAACACGTACATTCGAAGAAATCTAATTATGGAATACATACGAAACGGTACTTGAATAATTTCCATACTCTATCAATAAATCATAATGTATCTGTTGAGTAACTTGTGAAACTTGTCATAAATAACTTAGTCATACCTCAATCATTATTATTAACTGTTACGCAAGTTCACGTCAAAGTTCTAGCATAAATTTGGACCGGACAAATTTATTCATTCACTAATTTCTCAAATAGTCAATATTAATTAATTTCCGTGAAAGGGAGATGAGATCGCTTTGGTACAAACGGTTTTAGGTGTTACCGGTAACAAACTGGTTCCATTCAGGTCGAATATGACACTTCGCGACTCTCCCAGAATTTCTCAACGACAAACAATTTAAAAAATTTCTCTTTTCGCATCTCATTATCTCGTTTTCACTGAGCCGGACAGTTGGACACGCAAATTTCGCGATGAATTCGTCATATAGTGAGAGTAAACATTTAGTGCGATTTACTTTCTATGAGTTCTAAAATGTCCAGGAAATGTATCAAGGTCGCTTCTGGACGAAGTTGGAGCAAGGTCAAAGAAAGTGTCAAGGCTGCAAAAGAAATCGGGTGGGTTCAATGACCTGGCTCCGGATGGGAAAGTAAGCGAGCGATAGACGCAATGCCCGGTCGACCCGTTAACATACATCCACAACAAACAAGTTCCTCCTTGATAGACTACAAAGTGCGCACCTCCCTCCCCTCACACGCACGGGATTTCTAGATGATTATCGACCATCGATCGCTTCTATCTCCAACTGGAATCTCGTCCATGTCGTTCAAATAGTTCAAAAGTGTGTATAAATACGGGAACAGCGGGAATAGGAACAGTGATTGGTTTGTGCGTACTACACTACATATATAAATCGGTCAAAAAGCTAGTCACTTAAACTATATTTTAATTTATATATACAACGACATCACTGCTACTAAGGAAGTGATATAGAAATAATAAAAATATACGAATAAATAATATAATGTTACTTATAATAATTATTACGTATTCACTTCACTGTATGTTTTATATACTGATACATAGAGGGATAAGGTTAATTTTATATAAATATAAGTGTTTGACTAGTATACCTTTATTGTTACATCATCAATTAAATTAATATCACTAGATAATGTCACTCTCTTTAAAAAAATTAACCAACTAGGGTTCTGACCGATACACAAGTACTCGTTTAATGAATCATGTAATTCCTGTAATTACGCACAAATCATTGCGAAGGTATGTATAAAAAATTTCACACAGCAAATTCGAACAAACAGATTTATTTCAAATAAATTGCCACGAAACTGATGTGACATGATCTAGACATTAATTTAACCTTTGCTCTCGGCTCCATACTTACGCATTCACACATCAAGCATGCTCACTTAATAAATAAAATAAATTAGATAGAATAAATAAATAGTCAATAAATAGCTAAGCTAAAGGAGGAGACCACAGAGGTCTCTCAGGTGGATGGAGGGCGGTGGTGCCCAGGACTCCGGCGCTGCCTATTAACTATCTGAACTTTTTGTGCTCTGCGGCCGCCACTGCAGCAGATGTTGCTTTGATTTTCTTTACTTTGCCGTAGTGGCTGGCTTTTTTCCCGCTCTTTTTTACATGCGTCTCAATATTCGCCTTCAATTTTTTTGACTCACGTGCTTGCTTGGAGACTTTTCTGCCGAGTGCGTCGGAAAGTTCGTCGTCATCGTCGTCATCATCCTCTTCATCATCATCATCATCGTCTTCGTCATCCTCGAGAGCGTCAGTTATGTCGTCTTCCTCTTCCTCGTCCTCTTCAGCGTCAGCAGCTGCAGCTACTTCGGAACTTGCAGCGGGGGTGTCTGCTTCAACGCTAGCGGGCTCTTTCTGTGCTTCGGTCTCTTCAGCTTCTGCGACGGCTTCAGACTCGGAACCTTCAACTTCCTCAGCGGCGGCTGCAGCTTCTTCGACGGAGGAAGAAGCGGCGGGGGCAGGTGCAGCGGCAACAGTGTCAATTGGAGCCACGACTGGCTGTACGGCGGCTGGTTCATCATCGTCATCGTCTTCATCCTCTGTTTGAAAGAAACGAGACCTCGTGTGAATATTTTTATAAAGATATATTAAAAATATACCAAATATCTTTTTTTAGTTTTTTAAACAATATCTGCTTCGTGGAGATAAAACTAGCATTTAAGTTAATGCCATTAAATTAATTTGTTAATAAATTTAACACATTTCGTATGATTCCTACCTCCTAAAATGTCATCGAAGAATCTTTCCAAATAGTCATCCTCTTCATCGTCGTCACCTTCTTCGTCGTCCTCTTCATCATCATCGTCATCGTCGTCATCTGTGCCAATTGAAATTACTTGTAACATTTATATTTCAACAAATTCTAAATAAGTTAAATGGACACATTGTAACTATTCTTTCTCATAACATTTATAAAGAATATGTAAATAGTTCCTTTTTATTACCACTCATTAAATACAATTGTTTATTCTTAATTAGTGCACTGCATAAAATGTAAGTCAGTGTTACAGAATAACGTTGGCTTATAATAATCTGAATTAAGGTAATTGTAAGCTGTTGGAATGTTCAAAACAATAACTCTTTTAATAAAATTTTTGACGAAAATAGACTTTAAGCTTTTTTAATTCACTACGGTTTTGCATATTTTGAGTAAGTACCTGTACGTAGACAAATAAAGTGATTTGAATATCTGACAATATTGAAAAGTATACTAATTTAACTAAGTAGGAATTGGCATGTTAGTATATGACGCGTTTGTTCCAAGGCGTTCGATCCCAGCCAGTGGATAAACTCAAATGAACTGTGGAGCGAACAGTTAGGTGCGCAGCGATGCGCAACGTCCTGAGCATGGCAAGGCTTTCGTTAGAAAGCAGGGGCGCATCATTTTCTCTGATTGAGTCGTTCTGTTTGAATTAATTAACGAATGAGAGCACCTGTCACGCTCCTCGGCGCACATTCCGCGTGCGCCCGCGTCCTGATTCAACGGAATTTAAATCGATCGCTCGTAACACTTTCCACCTTATGCACGAATTTGCTTCCACCAGACAGTTTAACTTTTGGCAATAGGAAGTTGTTTTGAGTGTGTAATATTTTGTAATACTGTTATATTTTAAATTTTATAATATGTATATATTTTATTTCAAAAGTAAAGTCCATTTCATTTTATTTAAGAGTTAAATGAAGCTATTAAAATATTTGCGCATTTGCGAAAATGTAAATCATGTGAGCTAATAAAAATGTATCATAAATCTCGATATTCTATCTAGGAGTTCAAGTTGATTGAGTCATTGATCATATATGGAATGTTATTTACTAGGAAATTACCCAGGTGTGCATAGCTCATTCCCAACATTAACTAGGCAATTCCAGCTCTACGTATTGTAAATGTAAAATATGCAAAATATTTGCTGGAACACCGGTCGGAACGAAGATCTTACATGGTGTACCGTTACGACTCCTGTTTATTTAAACGGTAAAACTAATCAACTAGTCTCGAGCCGTACCAACGGACACGATAAGTAAATAAAAAGTCACGTTAATGTTTTTATTTCATGTACAAATGTTATGCTAATTCGACTTTCCACACTAAGTAATTTAAATTATATGATATTACTCCAAAGCACTCAGACTTACCATCGCCTGTTAATGCATCATCTAGATCAACGTCGTCGTCGTCATCATCCTCATCGTCGTCATCGTCATCCGAGGAGGCAGCAGGCGCGGCAGCCGCCGGCGCTGCCGCAGCTTGTCTGCTCAACTGCTTCTCCTCATCCTGCCGCGAGATAGGACTCGCACAAGCCGACAACACTAAGCAGCACACCGCCGCTAACAACAACAACGACCTCATCTCGTATCTGAAACAAACACAGGCCGTTAATCATCGCTGGTTACATGAGCGCGACCGCGACAGTGCCCGTGCCTCGAGTCCGGTCGCCGCCGCGGGGACACTGTTGCTACCACGAGATCACAACACTAACACAAACACGTGAACACATGCACTCTTAAGTCCTTAAAGGGCACTTCACCTTTTGACTTTTCACTGAGTCCGTGTGGGCTCCAGCGGAAGAGTTCCGCTCGCGTCTTTCTGTGTCGGTGGTCGGGACGCTATGGTCCAGCCTAGCGTACGGAAACGGTATAGCGGCGGCGTCTTCACCGCACTCTCTTTTATAGAGTTACGTCACACATGCAGGTAAGGAAAGTAGTGATGGTAGCCACCGTGGACAAAGATTAGTGACCACGCACACCAACATTTTTAACCATTATAGGATTTTAATTAACTTTACATATTATTATTCAATCATTCCGAATATAAATCCTAATGATCTTATATCTGACACTATTATTCAATTATCCTTTGCAAACATATAGATCTAAATTTGGTGGCATGATAATATATATGAAAAGATAAATTTACAATTTTTTTTACATAAAATCTGAAGTCGAATTAAGTTTAATTGAAAATAAGAGTTCGATTATATCATAAATTTGAAGAGTCCACTCTGTTAGTTTATATTCTTTGTCCATCGAAGAGGGGTTGGTCAAGTTCGATTCACTAATTTATTCAGCTTATTCGCCGACTCCGCATGTCTCGGTGGAGAAAAGTGTAGGCAACAAGTGTGTGGTACCGGAATCTTTAAGCATTTTGAACATTAGTATGTGGGGACCAGCCCCATACTTTCACTAAAGGTTATGTATGTAAATCGTTCAGTGTAATTGATAACGTGACGTAAACTCGACAGCTATTAGGAAATACCAATTCTCCACTACGAGTATATGTATGTATGGTAAAAGTGTAGCGCAATTGTTTAACAATAGGTAGGCGGTATATGAAATGTTATAAATGTAATGTGCATCGACTCTATTATCTTGTAATTTGATTTACTAACTATACGTTTTTAGTGAATGAAATTTCACGACTTTTTTACATCTGGAGCTATATGTAGAGCTTAAGGAATATTCTGAATATCTATTGAAAAAGCTAGCTAAGAATAAATATCTATATCAATATTTCCTCTACAATAATTCAGAAATGTCTGATTGAGACAAACTTATAAATTTTCGATGATTAAGTAAAAATGAGTAACCTTTAGGTTGCCTATTTTGAAAACATTTAAACAGGACCAGAGCTATGAAATTATAGCTTATTTAGGACACTTAGGACTATCAATGATGATTTTACTGCCGAATTCTGGACAAAAACTCTACTTAGAATTGCCCTGCAATAAATTAGCGAGGGTTAATCAATAAAGGTCCGTTTTAAGGGTAGTATATAGGACAGCCATTGCTTTTATATTATGATTTAAACTTCGCCCAAACTGAGAAAGGTCTAAACCCGTTTTTGGTATCGTAGGCGGTCACAAATATTTGTATGCGGCTTGTGAATGGACCTCGAGGACTTTCTCTCGCTCCAACGGACTGTCTAACACTCACACTAACGCACAAATCACCTACACATACAAATAGTCGCGATTCAATGTTTAAATAAAATAATTTGCGTTGATTCAATTTCTGTGACCAGTTAGTTAAGACAAAAATATCTCCAAATTTATTCCAAAATAAATTATTTTATTTAATCTAACTATGTATTCGATACTTTTAATCTACTTCCCACCACTACAATACCTATGACTTCTAATACCAATTGCTGCTAATACTCGATCCTTACCTTATATTGGATAATAGACATGCAGACTACCTAAGACGCAGAGTTGCTGGAGGCTGTTAATGTGTCAACACAAATTATCATCTCTTATCTCCCACTGCCTGTAAAATGAAATTAATATAAGCATGCATGTCTAACTAAACGGAATAAATAATATGCTTCACTAACTAACACGTTTTGTCGTTCTATATGTAATTGGTCTTTTAGACAGTTCTCATTATCACTGATTTCCGATATTACTGTGTCACTACAAACCGTCGGCAACAGCTCGCGCGGACACTCATGAACGACAGCACTTGTCGTAAGGTCAACGTATTCGCAATGTGGCACGGTTACTCCAAATATTTGTGTTACTCATTGTTAACTTCCTTCAAATAAATTTTCAGTTCCCACCTTCTTTAACTAGTCCCACTGCGATCTGTCTATCGTGATTTTAATATTGACAAATGTTAAACGTCAACTTTCGAAACGTCCGTAACAAATCGTGAATTATATTATTATTTATTTATATTTGAATTGTGACATTCTAATAATCAAAATTGTCACATTACACACCTGCATTATAATTGCACTAATCTGACAGCGAATATAATTTTTTATCACAAAGTGAATGTTTGATTTCATTGATGAATAAAATTATATTAGTATATAATTATATAGAAATATACATATGTATGTATTATGTTTTTATTAGTAAAAGTCGCATATGAACTCCACATGTTACGCAAACAGCAATTTTAAGAAATATAAAACTGTAAAGTTTTAGTTTTAAAGAGAAATCTTTTGTGGTAATCAAAACGAAAGTGGACTTTTTAAACATGATTTCGGCTAATGAACTGTATCCGTTTATTTAAAGAGCATCGCTATTTAAACTAGAAAACTGGCAATACTAAACGATCCGTTGATAATTTAAAAAAGCGTTATATATTATAAGACTGACTACTTCGTTGGTCGAGTGGTTTAAAGCGCGACTGCTGAAAGGTCTTGGGTTCCGAGTCTGGATCTTTCCCCGGTATATGGCAACAAGCTCACCACCTACTACATGGTGTAGTTGGAAAAACGTGGGAGTGTATCACATTACTTTGTCTACCCCTTACGGAGTTACGTTATAACGTTATATTACGTTATTTATCAGTATAAATTTTATTTATAGTAATGAGCAGGTATGGTGAGCAATATTACAGAATTTAATTTGCTACTATGAGTAGGTATCTCTTATCACAGTCAAGATCCAGACTGAAATGGAATATTCCCAGAAGGTCTCTATCTATGGATCGCTGTGGCGAATCTCTCTTTCAGCCAGAATTAGTCATTTACGTAATTCACAACATCCAATTTTATATCGTTCAACTGTTAGATATTTGTACGCTCTCGGCACGAAATCTTGATATCATAGTCTGCCCCACGCCTGTATCGGGTTCGGCAGAGATTACACATCATAGACAACATTATCAAAAACTTCAGTGAATTAGTATCTTCAAAGTTCAGCAGATTTATGAAATCTACTATAAAAATAATTTTTGTTGTATTTCAAATACAAGAAATTGCTCGTATTATATCCGGTTTCTGCATGTTTGGTGTAAGCTATTAATAATATATGATAATTATATGGATCCTTGTACAAAAAAGGCTTAAATAAGATGTTTGAAATACATTACATTACATACATTATTGATTAGTATCTGCATAACCTTTCCCCAAAGTCGAGGATAATTACTTAAATATACGAGAAATGTTTTGTAACTATTATTCATATACATGTTCGGAGAAACTTAAAAGATTACAACTTTTACGAAATAACTCACATGAACCTTGCGTAGTCGTTATAGTGCAGTTATATTCATAGATTAGCGATTTAAGAAGATAGATATTATTTAATTGTCGATATATCATATATGCTAGACTTTCTATTTTAAAGAATTACTATTTTTATGACTGCATCGTTGGTCCAGTGATTGCAAGCGCGACTACCGAACGGGAGGTCCTGGGTTCAAATCCCGGGTCGGGTACTATTGGATTTTCTAATTAAGAATGTCTAGTAGTGACTCGGAGTCTGGATCTTTGCCCGGTGAATGGCAATAGGCTCACCACCTATTTCATGGGACTTAAAAGTAGATAATTCGGGGATTACTGACGTGATGTTACGTAACTATTTTTATAATATAGATGGAACAAGCCGACATGCTGACTGGTTTTTTGCCTCGCCCGTACTGATGTGAAAATTGCTCCACTGAACTTCATTATCGACAACTGATAACCATCAAACAAGTGAGGAGGAGGTTGGAAAGCTTCATGTACATACATATATGTGTGCGTGATTCCGTATATAACACTATAATAAGATTAAAATTTATAATATCAATGAACTTAGGATTGTAACAATAATAATCGACCCATTACAATTCCACGGTTGGAACATGGGTCTCCTCTCATATTGAGAGGGTTAAGGCCATAGTCTGCTACGCAGGCCCGGTGCGGGTTGGCAGACTTCACACACTTTAGAAAATATTTATTTTTATAAATTCTAAGGTGTGCAGGTTTTCTCACGATGTTTTTATTCACCGTACATTAATTTTACATTACATTTAATCAAACAAAACCAGGTAATGATCGAATTTGTGCATTTATCTCGGTGTTTATGACAAATCTCTGATCTGAACATTAACAGACACTTATCCAGTACATCAGTAACATGAAACGAACAAAGTGATAATGTTAACTCGATGTCCAATATGATATCTTCGTACTGACCTTGATCGAGGTTGCATTAACTAACGGGCTAGGGCACTGGTCCTATCAACCACAGAGTGTAAAACGATATTGTCGTTAAACATTATACATATAGCTAATACATAATAACTTTTGTATTCATTTAGTATTCATTTGTATTCATATAGTTTATTATCTTGTTGATATTAAATACAAACATTGTGTTTTACTTAAACCCTTAAACTAATACTTTCTACTTAAGTTTTAAACATAAAATAACATTTCTATTAAATGTTGTAATCGCTTGTATTTTATTTTATGCATCTTAACTTATATATTATGTGTATTAACATTTTCATACTGATTTTTTTACTCTGTGACAATGAATCACACAAGGATGTCAAAGTCATTCCTGTGGATATGTCTCAATATTTAAGTAACACAAAATGTACATAATTCGAAGGTCATGGAATATCCAATTCAAAGAACTTGTAAATTTATGGGCCCTTGCCAAATTTTAGTACCTTAGTCAGCATCCTGCCAACAGTATGAAAGATATATTAAAGCGTAGTACAGAAACCTTTAATGTATTATTACTTAATAAATAACTCTCTAATAATGTATATTATTACTTATTAATAATCTTAAATAATTTGACTATACTCAAGATCACGTTTCTTCGTACTCAAAAGGTGTTATACTTTGTGCCAATATTGCTACAAAATGATCTAAAATACACAAAACCTAGTTACTTATACTCAGTTAACATCTTAAATTTACATTAATTAACATACTTACAACACAAAATAATGATTTTATTAGATTAATTTAATTAATCATGGAGGCAGCCCTAATGACGAACGCATCGGTCTCTTGGCTGGCCCACAAACGACCGGTCGCGAGTACTTTCTTTCAGGCCTTCTCACTTCCGCCTGCGCGCCTCCACGTGCCCGACCA
>DWMG01002523.1:0-13106 GCA_018244855.1 Elbella merops
AACTGGAATATCAGCTTCCACTTGAATTTCTGGTGTTTTACCTATCTCCAGGTCAAATGGATTTCTCTTGTTGATATTGCTCGGAGTCTTCGCCGTTGTCTTATCGGCGGATTGGCTGGGTGCCGGGACGAAAACGTCTTGGTCTGTGGGTTCGATTTTCGACGAGTACAGAGGATTTTCTATCAGATCACAATCGTGTTCTGCTTCGTTCTTTTGCTTCTTGGCATCGCCGATGTAGTGCTGGGTATTTTCAAAATTGTCCAAAGTGGGCTCGAATATGTTAGTTCTGTTCTCGTCGTCCGATGAGTAGTCGGAGCTCATGCCGTCGGAGAGGCTGCCCTTCTTCTTGGTATCCGTCTTCGCGTGGCCCAGGGTGAATATTTTCTTGGTCTTCGAGGCGCCCTGGTCGAATTTCAGTTGGAGACTTGGCCGGGCCCGGGCGTTTAGTGAATGACTGAGTTTGTTTAGTTTGCTGAACTGTTCCGACATGTTGTTCAGGGCTTTTGATCCTGAAAAAACCTTGCGATGTATTATATCATTAGTGACGCGATTTATACACAAGTACATTTACAATATCATTTATATATATAGTGATATATTTCACACTACAATCACTGTCAATTTCTGTCGCTATAACATTTCGGTCATGTTAAGGAGATGTGGTAGGTAGACACTCGTTAAGGCTCGAAACGGTTCAAGCTATATCTGAATCTATCCCAAAATAAACTTTAATTCATCACACAATCAAATCAAAACATCAAAACATCAAAACATCAAACTTTTATCCATCAGAGTATTATAATTAGCATAAAAATATCACAAATCAATACTGACTACTTCACGACACACCCAACTGTATCTTAAATTCACAAATTATTTATAATGCCATCATAAACTAACAGTTTGTGAGTTAAATAGGTGAGTGGAGCCGGGAATGAACCGACACTGGGTGTAGGAGAGTCTCGGTAACTGCACTATCCGAGCTAGCTGGTCCAACACAGAGTTGGTTATAGAACTTTCTTCGCTCTCTACTAAAACAATGGAATTGAACAGGTTCAGTTAGGTTTGGTTAGTTTAGTATAACAGGGACTAAAAATACTTCATTAAAAACACCTAATTATTACTAATCTATGTATAAAGATAATAGCAAATATTAGCATAATAATAGCAAATACTAATAAAAGCTGCATTCTATAATTAAAGCAATTAAAACCAAAATTGCAATGTTCTTTGTCGCAATGTTATATTTGTTTTGTTACTTTTTTAATATAAAGCAAAAATGAGCTGATGATAAGTAAAATGTGCAATTCATGAACATTGATAATAAAATAAGATCCCAAATATCTGTCTATTCAAAAAACCTTCTTTGAAGCCTCTGGTCAACAACTCTAAGTCATACAGCATTAGAAGTAACCGAGTAAGGATTAATTCCATGTTTTACAAGTAAGATTGCACTTACCAACGCTTCGAATGTCCGCTACGAGTTGCGTCTCGCTGACGTTCCTCGTGAGGGTGGGCAGACGCGACAGATCCAGATACAGGGAGGACCTTGCGCTGCCACCTTGAGCTTGCGATGGGTGTATCTGTAATATAAAATATGTATGTAAATAAGAGAATGTATGCGTTATTTCGGTCTTAACCCTCTCATCATGAGAGGAGACTTATATTCCAACAGTGGAATGATAAATGGGTCGGTTAATATTATATTATTATGCATTATTTGTATATACAAAGTAGAAGATAAGCAAGCAAAAGGCTAGTCTTGGGAATTTATAAATGACCTAGAAAAGGATTGTATGAATAAGAGTGTTACTATGAGTTAGTAGGAGATATCTATTAGACTTCTAGTAATTATGATCTGGTAAAAGAGTTGCAGAAGTAGGATTTCTAATGACATTATTCTAATCAGTGCTTGTGTATCTGTCCTATCCGAAGTTGTCATATGCATTGTCACTCCTGCAAACCGAGATAGATATCTCTAAATAAACTCTTACTAAGTTTAATACTCTTAACTGGATATCAAAATTCATTTATAGCTTGGTAATGTAAATTTCCTTCATATATCATTATTATAATTCTTAAAATGTTCATTATTTAGGAGTTTACAACACACTCCTCTGCATACCTCATATAGATTATTATTATTATTTAATTAAATTGTACCATTCCTATGTAAAATAAATAAGATTATTCTAAAGCCTCAGGCACATATGAGACATCTGTAGAAAGACTTCCTCACCTTCGACTTCTTCCTCTCCAGTTTAACACCATCGTGGAACGGCACCGGGGGCAGCTTGGCGACGTCTCTCGCCACCATGATCGATTCGCAGATCGAGTGTAGGGATTCTGTAATTTAGTACTAATATTGTAGAGTATTGTATTTAATTATTTATCCCTCTGGTTTAGTGGGATAATGAACTGAGAAAGGCTGTGAGCTGGAAGCGACAAGCCCATTAGGGAACACACATATTTGCGTATGTATGATGTTGATGATGGACTGGTTCGTGTCAGTGGTCCTTTCAAAGGTACCACCAATCTACACAGCAGACTTTTAAATGTCCCAAATTCAAATGTTCCAAATATCTATGATCCCATGTCAACTCACCAATCATTTCGTCCCTGGTGTTGATGACCACCGCCATGTTGTTGAAGAACCTCAGCGAGGTCGACCTGAACATGTGGAAGTAGCCGCTCTCGCCGTTGTGCATGTAACTGATGCGGATGCAAAACACACCCTCTGCGTTGCTCTTGCGGCCGACGCCGAAGATCTGAAAGAATGCATCATCATCATCAGCTTATCATCGTTTACTGCTGGACTTTCCTATCCTTTTTATGAAGAATATTGTAAATTTGTTATTATCATATCAATACGCTAGGTCTCTTAAGGTCTTAGTTGTTCTTGCAGGGGTCCATTATGTCATCATGATAGGTTTCTTAGGGTAGGGGACAGCAAATCATTAACCATCTATCTAGTATACAAGATGTGTTAGCATTTAATATGAAGACTGACATCGAAACTTCTAGAAAACTTCAGATATGTAACCGAATCGATTATTAGTATACTTTTTTTAGTCAATGTATTAAAACTTAGTATATTTATCGTACGCGATTCTATGATCTTATCACGTTTATTTATTTATATATTCCTTACTGTAACACGTTAGATCTAGGTAAATTTCTACCACAGACAGTTTCTACCAGTCAATCTTTAGTCATATACGTCCCTCAATGGAACAGGTTGTAAGCCTCCATCTAAATATTAATGAAGATCTTAAACCATGGCGTATAGCGTGGGTGTACTTGCCGTGGCGCTGGAGTCCAGTGTGCCCAGCTCCACAGAAGTGATGTCCCGCAGGGGCACCCTCTGCACGGACAGCAGCCGGTCGGACGTCTCGTCGTAGTCCGTCACGTAGTACGCGTCGCTCGTCAGCACCAGCACGCTGTCCATCTCTGTCTCGTGGGGATCTCCAGTGCTGTAAGAAGAAATTGTAATTTTCTGTATGAGAGAAGGAGAGAAAAAGAGAGAGGGAAAGAGAAAAAGGAGAGACAGGGAGAGAGGGGGAGAGAGAGAGAGAGAGAGAGAGAGAGAGACAGAGAACTTTGTGGCACTATTAACACTGGATGACGCTTGACATTTCTTAAATCGTGCATTTTCTTTTATGTCTATAAGGATATACAACGTATTGGCAAAGTAGATGTAAATAGTTCCTGATGCTTATCACTCTACTCACTGTGGATCAGCATCAATGAGACCCCAAGAGCCGAGCACCGGCTCGGTGTCCACTAGGAGTTTCTTACAGTCGTCGATCAGGGATTTCACGTGTTGAGCCATTGCTGCGGTGTCGGGGACAGATTGCTCCTGTGCATGGGAAATATAGCGTAACTCATAAGAGTCGAAGATTTCTGGAGTTCAGAAGAAATTTCAATTAGAAGGAATAATAAGTAAATATGATAACGGAATACATCAATTCTGTTCTACATTTGAGTCATGACTATGCTTCATACGAGACAATTTCTATTCAGCCTTAACTGAATTACATTCGCTAACTCATGTCAGAAGAAATTAGCAGAATCTGAAGATCTGTTGGCTACGTACATCCAGCACGAGTAGCTTCCCAGCGCGGGCGTCCGGCACGATGAGCTGCTCTGGGATCCGCCTGGACTCGCCCGTCATCACGTCCACGGCCGCCTGCCGCAGCGCGTCTTTAAACGTTGACAGGTAGTACCTGCCGGCAAGAGATATATGCTCTTCAGACAAAGCTCAAAGATAACTCTCCTTCAAAGCGAGGTAATGGCACCTTTTTAGCTGTTACAAATGCTCACGGGCAACGTGGTACGTCTTCTTGTCTGCCAGTTTGAATATACAGAAAAAGAGAAAAAAAAAAGATACAGAGAAGAAGAGTAAAATATACAGAGATAGAGATAGGTAACGATTCATAATACACTCACAAATTGATCACAAATGAAAACTTAAAAACCATTGCAACCAAGATAAATCTATTATGGCAGTTTTATTATATTATCTCATCTCCTAAACCCAGTGATGGCAGATTTTTTTTTTTTTGCATGAGGATTAAATGGCTTCGTCCATTCGAAAATTGAAAACGGCTCTCCTCTCAAGCTAACAATAAGATTTAAGACTGTATGTTACGACCATTTCACACGTCATAGAGAACTATCCAGAGCTCCGAAGTAAAGCCTTGTACTATAAGTTCCTTGAAACTGTATATGACTAGCGATCCTTTCTAACTGGCCTCAAATACAAGTCAATCTATAAGGGTGTCTCACAAATGTCCGTTTTCAGTATCAACTTTTTTTAATAAAAAGTAATCATGAATATTCAAGGTATAGGCCACTGTATTCTACGGTTTTAAGCACCAGCCGGCCTATGTCCAGCAGTGGACTAAGATAGGCTGATGATGATGAAGCAACAGCAAGTTATAAAACCAAATAAGGTACTAAGGACTATCACGTGATCTAAGTGTCTCGCAGCAGTTGGATTCGAAGATCTGAAGATCGAGCTCAGTGGCGTGCTATTGGAGAGGCTTAGGCCCAGCAGCGGATGATCACGATAATGCTGACCTACCTACCATATACTAATCAAACTGACCTCCCCACTCCGTAAGCTACCTCAGCTGACGCCAGTTCACTCGTGAGAGGATGGCCAAAGTACGACGGCATCAGCTCCAAGTTCGGTCTACTCGTGTCCAAGTTTTCGACAACCATCAGTGTAGCGGTACAAACATCGCGCCATAGACTATAGAACTCTCTAACCGTGTGACGGTCGATTTGTTGACCGAGTGCGACGTCTATGGCGCATTGTGTTATCGCGTCGTTAAAATGGTGTCTGATGAATCTGTGGCCGAACAGATTCTCGTATATAATAGTATGTTATGTGACAAAACAATTCCAACTGAGTTTGGACCGAATCTATGTGCAGAAATATATTTTTCTGTTTTTCACAGTTCCACTATATTTCACGTCTGTATACAATGACTGGCCAGTTGATGTAGTAGTTAGTGTAGCTGACTGCTGAAAGGTGTGTCGTGGATTCGATTCCCACCCAGAACAAATTGTTATGTGATGAGAACAAGTGTTTGTTTCGAATCGAAGTGTAAAACAGTTTCTATGTATATATATTTTATTAGCTCTCTGGTAATCATCACGTAGGCTCTCTTCTAGCTTAGTTCGGGTTCAGAGCGCTATGGGTGGAGATGTTCAACCCAACGCAGCTAATTAATACAATATAGTGATGGAAATAAAAGATTATAGTTAGCATTCACCTGTTAGCCGAAGCGACGCCATCCTTCATCATTCCCGTCAGCTTCCTCTCGCCGGTGCGCGTGTAGTCGCCCTGTCAGAACAAATGGCGGTTTCTACTATTATTACTATTATTATTATTATTATTATTATATCAACACGCCAGGGCACTTAGGAAGTAGGCAGAGTCAAAACAACGGAGACTACATTGATGTAGCCATTTGGGTTATCGTGATATGACATCCTATCTCTTTGACAACTTAGCCTTAGAAATATGAAAACTATAAAAAATCCACTTTCACCTCGACTGACAACTTAATCTTAAACTTAGCCTTAGAAAACATCTACTTTTATCATGACGTGTGAATATAGATAGCATGTATTGCTCGAACATAAAGTCTACTTTACCTTGAGCGCCTTAGTGCCCGCGTACTGCCTGGAGATGACATCGCCGCTGTCCGCCCACATGGTGAGGAACGCCTGTCGGAGGGAGGGCGGCAGGCCGCAGCCAGGGGTGCCGAGACCCAGCCGGCACAGCTGCAGCTCCAGCACGTATTTCGCTATCGCTGTCTGGGAGGGTGACAAACGTTAACTAATTCCTGATTTTTTAAATTATTTGGTCTCTGCCTATACCGATGGGACCAGGCGTGACGATATATAATTGAAATAATTTTGATCTTAGTTACTACCATCTATAAAAAAATATCCCTGGATCGCAAGTGAACCTGTACAATGATAACCACACACCTTCTAAGTTTTAGATCTAAGCAGAAAACAAATATTCGTGGATGGGTTGGAATCGAACCTGTGACCGGCAGTCACTAATCATGATATAAAAATGTGTCTGTGTATACATAAAATAAATGAGACAAAAGAAAGAAGAATACAGGACTAAATATTAGATGTTTCAATTGTACACGTTCATATATAATAACTAGCTGTACCCGCGACTATGATCGCATGGGAGTCAAAACTTTTTCTAAAATTAAAGTAGCCAAAGTTACGCCTTATTACATCAGCTATCTATCAGTGAAAGTCCCGTCAAAATCGGTCCAGCCGTTCCAGAAATTAGCCGGAACAAACAGACAGACAGGCAGACAAAAATAGTAATAAATGTTATTTTGGTATATGTACCGTGTATACATACATATGCATTTAATAAAAAGCGATTTTTTCATATTAAAAACAGACACTCCAATTTTATTTATTTGTATACATTTCATATTGTATTTCTGATCGCAACTTTCCAATGCACTCCACTCCCATCATCATCATAGCGTTTACTGTTCCACTGCTGGACATGTCTTTTCCATGGCGTGGCACAAGACACGATCCTTCGCAGATGCAATACATTCTAACCCTTCCAAAGGGACATTTAGTAGTGACAAACAGCCTAAAATGGATATGGCTTATCACTGACCTGGACGACATTGGTGCGGTCCAAGCAGTCGATGCAGTTCACGCGGAACACGCCGTTCTGGCTGCATATCAGGCCGCGGTCGTCGCGCCAGCAGAACCGCATCTCACCAATCACGTCAGCGATCGCATTGATTAAGATGCTAACGTTCTCGTAGTGCATTCCTCGACTGAAAATGATCATTATCATCACCATCATCATCGTTATATGTATAGTTTTCTAACCCAAACATGTTCTACAATCTATTTAAAGTTAACACTTTTCTATTTACCAGTACATGTGAATGTCAAAAAACACAAACACAGTTGCTACCATCTAGAAATAGATGTAGCGATGGTACACCCACGTACGAAAATGTGAAATAAATAATAACATATTAACACTTTTCCACTTACCAGTACTCGCGACAATCACAACACCAATGGCCATCGGGTAGATATAAGTTTATCAGTGGTACTTCCACGGACGAAAATGTTCCACCACATGTTTTACCACTTTTGTACTCACCAGTACAAATAAGTGTAGAAATGGTACTTGCACGGACAAAAATGTTCTAACAACGATGGCATTAGGGTAGAAATAAGCGTAGCGGTGGTACTATCATGAACAAAAATGTTTAACAACACATTTCCATTTTTCCATGCATGTGTATTAACATTCTTCCGCTCACCAGTACTCGTGAAAGTCGAACGTAGCATATATGATGTCGGGGCTGTTGTACTTGAGCACGTGGTTCCCGTACGCCTCCCATATGACGCGCTCGCGGCCCTGCTGCTCCACCAGGTTCACTATGCACACCTGCTTGTACATACCCAGCTCCTCTTCGAAGTGTTTCTTGAAGGCCACGTGAGACTCCTCCTCGGCTGTTGATATGTTCGAAAATAGTTTAAAATCCAAACGCCGACTCAGTAAAGTTCGCACTCTAAAAGGTATGAGACAAAAATATATTCTTGTTGTACGACAAGTTTTATCTACAAATTATTTAATATTATTAATAATAATAATCGACCCATTATAATTCCACTTTTGGAATATGGGTCTCCTCTCATTAATATTTATCATCCAACAATTAGTGGAGACCGCGTCTCGGCAAGCGTAGCGTAGGACGACCTCCGACCCGCTGGTCCGACGACATACGTAGGATCACCGGTTGTCACTGGATGAGGAAAGCGGAGGACCGAACAACGTGGCGCACTCTAGGGGAGGCCTATGTTCAGCAGTGGACAGCTATAGGCTGATGATGATGATGATACAGTTACTTTGTACGACGCTCAAGTTTTACTTCTCAGTGTACTTGCATCTCTGTCCTGCTAAAAAAGCACCCACGCAATTATCTCCCAGTCTATTTATAGAAATAGGCCACACCTCCTGTAAGTAGGTCAAAAGCCGCAAGACACCTTGCAACTAGAACAAAATATATAAATTAATATAAGCCGCGAACACGATACGTACGGCGGATAATAACTCTTAATTATACACCACACACTATACTTCCTTATTATGGAACGCGAGTGTTAACGAGTTTGATATCCCACAGGAGTAACCCAGTTAACGGGATGGGAAAGGTGATTTTTATCAAATCGCCGGGAAAAAAAAAGGAATTTACCTGTTCCAAACAGCGGTTGTTGGTGGTCTACAACCATAAAAAAAACGCATATGATTCTAAATCAAACATCGTTGACGAATTGCCTTAATATAAATTTCCTAAATATTAATTAAGAAGTACATTAGATACCTTATAATTAAATTAATTAAGTACCTTACAATTGAATTTTATATAATTCACACGATTGCTACCAAACGAACGTTATAAATATCAAACGAATATCATCTTACTCGTATATGTAAAACACGTGCTAAATATTAAATTCATATAAATCGTTTTTATTAAGGTGAAATTGCGAGAAAACTTTATTAAAGGGCTCTTCCCCAATCTGAAGTGTTTACTGAATTCCGTTCTCGTGGGTAGAACGTACTTAAACACGGAGGCTGTTTTCATCGTACATCATTAAAAATCAGGTTTATTTATGTCAAGGGTCAAATAAATCCTAATACATTTAGACGAACAATTCTATCCTTCACATCCAAATAGGCACACAACACTCGTATGTGAACTATAGGTCCAGATGTTTGCTAACCTCATTGCTGAGCGAGAGGTTCTTTTTTACCAAATGTAAGTAAATTTGTATTCAAGTTACGCCTTTTATTGATATATGTATGTATATCTTAAATTCTCCACCACCTCTATCCATAGTACGACATAAATAAACTGATGTAACTTGTGGTAAACTACATTCCTCTGCCTACCTCTTCAATAGACAAATAATTCTGCAGTTATGTAAGAAGAATTATGTAAGAACTACGTATCATAAAGGGAGGAACTCAAACCATTTTTAGGATACTCGTAACGGTTCGTAAACAAAGCCGAATAGACAGCAAGAACAACGGAATCTTCGGATAATGACGGCCCGGAAACTACTTAAGTCGGTACCATATTAATAATTGGGTACGAGTAGGTACATGTTTGTACATTTTCCCGTTGAGAGACTCGCCCGTGAGACATCGGTTATCCCTTAAACAGGGAAGTTTGTCTGTAGAATGAGGTAATGCCACATTTATATTGAGTAAATAATACTAAAATAATATTACGATACAACAATTACGATAAGAAATATTTTATTTACGACGCGCATTACAATTGTAAATAGATGTGGACGTAATCAAGTTTAAGGTTTAGAACGACTTTTAAAAATCTGACAGGTGTTATTGCTAAACACTGAACTTTTCAATAATTCTTAGTAAGACAGTAACGAGGTTTTAGTATATACCAATGTTGAAATACTCGTATACCCTTATATTTGGTCGTTACAAAAATAAACAATTATTTCATCATCATCATTATCAGTCCATCCTCGTCCACTGCTGGACATAGACCTCTATAATGGCATGCCACTGAGCTCGAAATTAAGCTCTGAACGTCCAACGACAGCAAGCCACTTTCCATGTATCGTCATTCCGCCTAGCTTGAGGGCGCCATACGCTACAGTAAACAATTATTTACTAACATTTTTGTAGACCTCATAAATTAGGTATATTACAACGCGTCCATCATGTACCATGCTCGTATTACCAGCATGTTTATGGACACGAGATGTTCGTACGCACGCAGACACTCCCGGATCATGCAAACATTTGCGTAGCAAGCAATTTCTTAGCCGAAATGCTTGGCGTAGGTCACAACCCATATTGGCATGGCACATACTCATAGATAAACTCAATTTCCCATATTAATGTTTATACTAGTGTTTCGATCTATTCGCTCTGTAATACGAGTGCTTGGCCCAGTGTACCTTTCGCTCGTATTGAGTGTAAAAAAAACAAACGAATGGCCTGAAATAAACATCAGTTATTATATTTCATTGGCAAGGCAATCTGTTATATACTTTTTACGAATTTTCCTGATGCCCACCTGCGGATATAATAGAATTTTTGCGCGATTAAATACTTTACACAGATTTGCTGAGTAGCACAACTGCTGATGTAATAGTGCTTTGATATTTTGTATAATATAGACATATTATACAAAATATCATGATATTTTGTATAATGTAGAAGATATCTTAAGACTCTATTTCATTAACTTCGACCCGTTTAATGTTCAACGGTTAGACACAGGTTTCTTTCCAGAATGAGTACGATTAAGTCTAATTAGCCACGCTGACTTCACACGCGTTAGACAACATTATTAATAAGTCAAAGATATGCGACCTCTTTACTATGTTTTCCTTCACCGTTACAGAAACTGTCTTTCTGCACCCGTCGTGTTTCCTAACCCACCTCAGGTTCATCGGTCATATCCCTTATTATTAAATCGACATTATAAAAAGCATGTTGCGTCGTGTTAGGCAGCCGCTGCAGACTTTAGCATCTCAACAAAGTATCGTAAGACAAAAATTTACGCCTGAGCGATGCGTGAGATGGCTTCACCGATTTCAACGATTCGAAAACTGTGATACTGAGAAAACTTATACATGGGCCTGATAATGCATAACTAAAATTTTCCCCGCGGGAACATTTACAGCTTTCAAAATATCTATTATTTCTAATAATAAATACCAAATAGATATTCAACGTTATGTTAATAAAGTTTTGCGAAACACGCTTTCCTACTTAAAACTTAGAAGTCCCCGTGTGCTAATTGCTTACCCCGACGAATATCTCCCTACCGTATCTATTACACACTCGTAAAAATATTATCAGATCAACGGACCCACCAACACTTGCCAACTAATCGTTCAAATACGAACTGCGCATTTATTATATCTCTCATTTACAATACCCACTTTAAAAATTGCTTATTATGGTAAGAACTGTATTATTGTGAATAAAACATCATTATTATCGGATCCTTTTATTGTTCCTCAGATTAAGAACGGATACCGCTATTTAAGTACAGTAAAATGCCAAATCGAACTTCGTTTTCGTTTAATTCACTGTACTAAATCAGTATTAAAATAGTCATATATGCTAATCGAGTGCCGTTACACTTTCTTTAATAAAAAGTGCAAAAAAAACTCATAAGCCAGTTCCTCGCGCGTACGTAATTGCGTTATAAACCCTCGCTTCCAAGTTTAAATTCTCATACAAGATATCTCTCTTATATTTTATTACGTTGCGGCTGGATGATGTGAAAATCCCGTTACGACTGTAAATCTGATGAAATTTTGAAGATTCCACGTGTCGTTGGAAACTATGATCAGCTTCATTCGCGTGGCTGATTCGACTTGAAACTTGCTGGCTAATTGTTGACGAAATACGCCAATTAAGTCTCTAAGAAATTGCGGAAGTGTTTGACAATTTATTCGTAAGTACTCGTAAGCCAAAGAGGTAGTTTAATCATTGCGAAACTTTTATTTTGACTTGCACGTTCTGGTTGATTTATACCTGTTTGATGTTCTTATCCACTCTTAATCAGTGATGTAATGGAACGCAATTATACTATTATTCTTTTACAATAATACATAAAACATGTGACAATAATTATTTAATCCATTTATGTTCTCATGAATTTAGTAGAGAGCACAATTATTTCTAATAACTCCTCTCTGCCTAGCCGTTCGGAAAGACATAGACGTGATGTGGTTTTTTTCTTACAATTACTTTTAACCCTATTACTACTGGTGCTTTTAATTATTGATCTTGAATATGATTGACTCTTGGAATGAATTGAAATTGTTTTTCAATATCATTATATCGGCAAACAATATGTTTACAAACGCTTGAAAGGGGAATTGATTTAATTTTAAAACAAAGTGGAAATTTACTCGCGTAACATTTGTTTCACGATTCAGTTGAAATATTAATTACATTTGATTTGTATATAATTTCAATATAATTAGTTCGATTTTCATACGACGATTAAATTTAAAGCTGGCGCAGCCTTGGAACTGGGTACTCACACGCCCGCCCACGTGTACCTACTTCATCTCGTTTACGACTTAAACACCTCGATTTTCTAATTCAATGCTTTTTATTTGTATTTGTGGTTTTTGACCAATTCCAAAAAAGGATGGGGTTTACAATTAGTTTTTATCTTTTTATTTTTGTTACCTCGATAATAAGGTAACATCACGCCTGAAATCCCTGAAGAGGTGGGCAGAGTGTAGTACACTCCCACGTGTCGCCAGTTACGTTAACGTGCCACTATTGCATTTTGTATGAAAATAATATTGTTATGTATATTATTTGCGTTTCCTATATAAATTCGACGCAATGTTTTCAAATCCCAAAAACATAAAAATAGAATAAGTAACTGAGCTTAGTATTGCTCTTAAGGAATCAACCGTAATAGGGTCTGTAATCATCTTTCAACTTTTAAGACGCTCTCAACAGCGCTTTAAATAATTACTTGAAAAATGTAACTATTTTG
>DWMG01002524.1:0-13105 GCA_018244855.1 Elbella merops
GTGTCCATGGGCGACGGCAGTCACTTACCACCAGGTGACCCGTTTGCTCGTTTGCCCCCTATTCTATAAAAATAAAAAAAATAAAAAAAAATTAAAATTCCTATTCATAAAATAAAAAAAATAAAAAAAAATTAAAATTCCTATTCATAACAATATATGTACATTCTTACAAACTCTGGTCGTAATAAAACGCATTTACAATACATGTACGAGTATGCACGTAACACAGCTCATATGAATTTTAAACACTCTATTACAGACAAGGGCCACCGCTTCCTGGAATTACACCGAGCGGCCGACGAGTCACCGTATGCAGAGGTAAGTACTGTATTTAATAATCATTTTTATGTATGAATGATGACTGTAGAAAAGGCACGTCAGATCAATAAAAGTAGAGATGTTGCGGTCTCCGTGCTCCGTGTCTACCCTATAAGGAACCCCCGTCAATTACATATAAATATGAAGGATAAAATGTGTAACGGGTCTATAACTGGTGGTTAGTCCAAAACTTATAAAAGTCCTTTTGGGTTCCATGCGACTTTGACCTTAATAAGATCATGAATCCATTTAAATTCTAATATTGACATTTAAATCCTTGTCACGTTCCTACATAACATAACTCGAAGACACAATGTAACGTAAATATGTGTGCAGGTGGTTGTATGTAGAGTTTAACCGGAAATGTTTCATGGTTTAAACAAAACTTATGCGAGATAATTTAGAAAATAAAATGTATGTAATTATCGATTTTGTTACTGTGTACAGCACCTGCAAGTAAGGTTGAATTGAATATTCAAAGCGCCAAACAATATGACAATGTCGAAATATAAGTATACGAAAAAGCAAAATCTGACCAACTGTAACAAAACCAGTATTTCGAAAGTGCACAACACAATATAATGTTCAATTTTTTACTTACATCTGAGGAAGCAAATGTTTGACCACATGTACATACATGTACATGAAGAGAAATCTCTGCACTCCTTTTTGGGAATATAGCGGATTAAACATAGTTAAAGTGTATGCAGAGAAAGCTTAAATTTATATAAAATAGATTCAATTTATTAAGCATTCATTTTTATACTTACGTAAATATAAACAGCTGATGCTTTAAATCTACAATTTATCTTTTATTTCACTTCATTCCTTGTTGTCTTCAGGTCTTCATCCGAATCTGGATTCCCAGCAGATCACCGACATTCTAAAGTTGGCGCTGATGATCGGAGACGTGAGGTTGATAGAGGAGACCGAAGGAGTCGCTGGAGATATATACGTGCTGGACGCCAAAGTCCTCGGTCCCAGTCTTTTAGCAAGGCTTTCTCCTTCCATTGTCAAAAAGTTCATGATATCCATCCAGGTTGGTTTACTTTTGATATTCAATTATTTGGGTATAAAATCGACGCTACTTAGCATATTTTAATGAGCAACATTGGCACATATTATTATTTAAAGAAACCCATTACTCAATGTAGCCGACTGCGCCTGCGGTTGCCTAACTTTACATATCGTTCTGTATCTGCAACCACGTCAGAACTATAAGCGCTTCATCAAATATTTCCCAAGTATCTATGTAATTAATTGGACTTCCGAAACTAAGTTGGCGAAGTTAGGCTTAAATTGGGCAACTTTGTAAAAACTTCATTCTAGTACTTTGATGTTATGAAAAAATATGTTTATTACGTATACTTTCACGTATTTATTGACATACATACTCAGTACCGTATTTGTCAGTTGTTGAATGAGTACTACGTGTTTTGTGTCTTTCATGTGTTAAAGAATAAATAAAACAAGGTTAGAAAACAAATTCTGATTATTACTTGCCTGTACATGAGGCATGTATGTACCTCTAGTAAACTGACGGCTAAATAGAAAATTAAAATCATCTCTAAATCCATTGCATACTATCTTTATGGACGAACAAGCTTTTCCAATTTCCTAACCTACTATTGAGGTCATAGTATAGATAACATTAGATACTGAAAGCGAGGGTAGATAACAATGTCAATTTAATGGACATGGCGCATAATTTGAAATTGGAACGTTCTGCGCCTACGTAACAAAATTCATCATTCTTATTTTTACATGTTAGTACTAACTGGCTAATCCAGTGACTGCCACATTGTTATATTAATAATGATATTTACACTCATCGATTGATTGTTCCAGGAAGCGTACCCAGTGAAGCTGAAAGAAGTACATATAGTCAATACGTCACCTATCGTTGAAAGATTCCTCAGTTTCATCAAGCCCTTCCTGAGAGACAAGATTAGGAAGCGGGTAAATCTATCAATTCACTTTTTTATATCATCATCTTATCAGCCTGTTCCCGTCCACTGCTGGAGATAGGCCTCTCCAATGGCATGCCACTGAGTTCGATCTTCAGCTCTTCGCATCTAACCCCTGCCAGCCACTTTTTTTTTTTTTAATTTAATTCGCTTTTTTATTTAGTGTACTTAATTAATGTCTATAGTATATCACTAAGCCTTTGTTTGATGATGATTGTAAGATGTTTTCCTTCACCGTTAGCAAGTGATATTTAAATTTAAATCGCATTAATATGCTTAGGTATACAAAATAGGAGGTGCATAAGTCATTAAATAATTTAAGCGGCCATTAAAGTTGTGTCTTTTGATGTATTAAATTCGTGGTTTATTGAAACTGGTAATGCCCTTTATCAAGGATTCTGTGAAGGCTGCATTATCGTTGTACATATTTGCATATGGAACTTTTTTTTAATTAAGCAACTAATTTTTAATTTCAGATTTATATTCACAAAGACGTTAAGGATCTCTACATGTATGTCCCTCAGGAAATGATGCCTGTTGAGTATGGCGGTCCGTCACTGTCCATGGATGAACTTCAAGGTAATTTACATTTTTAAAACGATCACGCTTGTAATTCCCAGAAGGGGTAGGCACAGAAGTGTAGTATATTCCTATGTTTCACCAGTTAAGTTTTACGTCCATGAAATTGGCGGTAAGGCTATTGCCATACTCGGGGCATGCATCCAGAGTTCGAGCCGCTACTAGATATGCCTACTAAATAATCTAAGTTAGAAAATCCAAGTTGGAAATTCAATATCGCCCGACCTGAGATTCAAACAAGGCAGGCACGGAGAAAAACAACTCTGTGAAAAAAATCTTCAGCGATATTTACTATACCAGCATCAGATTTTCTTCAAATGATCGTATCAGTAGATCAAGTCGTCTTATTAACCACCTGTCGTCTTTAGAAGCTGGATATACCGAAACATGTTACCATAATACCTCCTTAACATGGTTTCAGATCAATGGACACAAAAGCTCATAGAATACAGAGACTGGTTCAAAGCGCAAGAACTCTTGGTGGCGAATGAAAACCTTCGGCCGGGCAAGCCCACGAACTACGATGAACTTTTTGGCATAGATGGTTCATTCAGGCAACTAACTATCGACTGATTCGCACATGTTTTCGGTACCTCACTTAGTTTATAATATATAAGATTTAATGTTTTTTTTTATGAAATCTCTCTTAATGGAGGTTCACGTGTGGTCACCATGTCATCTAGTGTAAAGAAATTTGTCTCCGTTGTAAAAAAAGGTCGGGTATATAAAGTATGTAGTTTAACGCAGTCTTTCTCGTTAGCATAAGTAAGTTACGAGATTTTTAAAGTATTGGTCTATCATATATATTTTTCATATCATCATATCATTATATATTTTATTATGAGAGGGATTTAACAAACACTAAACTTTTTATAAGTACTACGATTACGAAGAAAAATATAGCTGTCATGATATGACAGTAACTGACATATATGACAGTAACTGACAGCAGTTGTCACTGAGAGGCTTGACAGGGCACGCGCCCAATCAGTTGTTTTTTCAACGTGAAACCACAGAGAACGTATAGTGCTGTAATCTTACGTACTTTATCGAACTTTACTCACCATAGATTGTCGCTTAGAATTATATTACTTGTATAAATATATCATATTTACGAATATTACTAATCGTTGAAAGTAATAACTCGCATAAATGTTTTATTATATTTCATTTTTTGTGATGATAGTAGCTGTTGGATTAAGTTGTTCGATGGACGCATTTAATATGTTTGTTAATTTCAAAAATGTAATATGTTAAAATGAATACACTCTGACATTTAATTTAAAAAAAGTTTTAATCAAATCACAATATGAACTTACTCGTATTTTAAACGATATTGAAGTGGTTTTTTTTATAAATAAAGACGTAAATCTAGTTAACAATTTGAAGGTGTGTTTTGCTTTAATTTTAATTTGTAATACAGTTTCATTTGTAATTATATAAATGCATTTTATTTACTGAGTACATTTGGCTGGCGTTCATAGTCCTAACCGCAATACACTCTCTACTTTCCTACAGAACTTCAATACGAACGATATTTTCAATGAAATAGTCCATAGTTAAAAAGCCATTTTGTTTTACATATGAACAATAATTTTAAAAACTATCCTGTTGGTTTAAAATTTCTCAATGAAAACTATAATTAATCTTGGAATGGAAAATAGGGCGCGTCCTTTACATCAGCGAAGTCAATGACTCGGATGTTCTTGTTGAAGTTGTTGATTTGAGCGACCTCTTCCGGTGTTAAGCTGAAGTCAAATATATCGATGTTCTGCGCGATGCGGTTCTTGTTTGTCGACTTCGGAATAGGGGTAAGACCGCGCTCGATCTACAAGAGAAAGTCTCAAATAAACCATGGATCTCAATTCCCAAAAGGTTGAACGTGTGATTTACATTCATCATCAATAATATCACCATCATCATTCCCCATTGTTCCATCACCTTTCAGATTGGAAGGATTTTAGGCAGAAAATTGTTTCTGAATCCAGAAATCCAATGCAATTGTTTCTGAATCCAGAACAATGCAATTGAATCTACTAGTCTTAATAAAACCCTCTTACCAGATATCTCAGTACGATTTGGCTGGTACTCTTGCCATACTTCTGCGCCATGGCGACTAAGACGGGATCATCAATGCGCGGTGGTGGTGCCGTGCTGGTGCCTCTGGAGACCATGAAACCGAAGGGGCTGTACGCCATTACGGCCACCGCTCGCTCTTGGCAGTGCGTTACCAGGGGTATTTGAGTTAGGGTTGGATTGACCTGCGGAGAAATTTGTATTATATTTACAACATGATGAAATGTGATATTTTATTAAAACAAAGTATTGTAAGAACTATCAGGTAATCTGCAAAGTAATTTTTTGGCGTAAATCTTAATATTAAAGTTTCATGAATGACGCTGTTGCCTATCTTTGAATTATCACTCTTTCCATTTTCTTTTTTCTATTTTTTCATGGTTTTCTATTCTCCAAGGGTTGACTGGTGGAGAAGGCCGCTAGGCATTAAGTTAGCCCTTTATTATGCCTGATTATGGTGTGAAATAAAGAATAAATAAATAAACTAAATTATATACTTAAAAAACTTACCTCGATCTCATTGACCACGGGTCTCACTTTGCCGTGTGCGATAATTCTGTCCAACTGAGTGCCGTTGAAGTTGGAAACGCCAATAGCTCTCGTCAAACCCAAACTCTTTGCTTCCTCCATCCCCCTCCAGGTTTCAAGGTAGTCGATGTCCGCTAACGAATAATCCGGCTAACAAAAAATCAAATCAATTATTTAAAAAATCAACTAGATTTTCTTATACATTTTGTTTTAGTTGGTATTGTTATAACTATTGTGTATTATATTTTAATTATTCGTCTTATAATATTTATTCTCGTACACCCCTGTCGCGTATCCGATTTCTAATGTGACTCCTACCCAAAGGTTATCTGGCAGAGATAGCTTGTTAGCGATAAGACCGACTTTTTTATGCATTAAATTTTTTTATTGTCTCTGTTGTATCTTTCTGGTGTACAATTAAGTATAATTATATTGTATTGTATTAGAATCCATTAGAATCTTAGAATTAGAATTGGTAAACCCCCTTTTGGGGAGGCCTATGTCCAGCAGTGGACTGAAATAGGCTGATGATGATTGTATTCGAATCCATTAGTAGAAAATAATTTACTAATTTTAAAAACATAAGATAATGGCGATTGATAGCTTTTTTTTCTCTTTACTTTTCAACATACTGACCTTGAGAGCTTGTGGGAAGTGTATCAGGTAGAGATCGACGTAATTCAGACCCAGTTTGCCGAGAGACTCCGCCAGGGCCGGCACCACTTGGTCTTGACGGTGTTTATCGCTCCAAAGCTGTAATAATCAAATCAATAATAGTAATGTATAGTTCGACAATATTAGATATGCACTTGGTTTACATTTTAACATCACGTCTGTGATCCCCGATGGGGAAGGCAGGGAAGTGTAGTACACTCCCACGTTTCACCAGTTACGTTTACGTCCCATGGAATAGGTGGTGAGCCTATACATCGGACATAGATCCAGACTCAGAGCCCCTACTAGAAATTATAAATTAGAAAGAACATTTTTACATAATTATAATAATACAGAAACTGTACTAAACGAAACTCTACAATACTCTACCAATATTTATATCATGCTATATAATGAAGTTTCATTAATTTTCCTCCATTCAGTGTACATAATTATACTATGAATTATAAAGATTTTTCCGATAAAACATACCATACAAAATGTAATATGGGTTTTTACGCAGTAATAGTCACTATGAATATCATAAAATAAAACACAACATGTATTATTAACTAACTTAGATTCAAATAGAGATATTTTCCAGACATGCTTACTTAGTAATTAAATACATTAATTCTATCTTTCGAGGTAATGGAACCCCAATATTTCATTCTTAATTTATTGAAATTACTTCGTTGATTTTTGTACTCAAATAGATTAGTAGATGCAGAATAAAACCCGTAGAGGACTCACCTTAGTAGTGACAAACAGCTCTTCTCTTTTCACCAACCCTTTACTGATGGCTTCGGCGATGCCCTGGCCCACTTGCAGCTCGTCGTCGTAGATGGCCGCTGTGTCTATGTGCCTGTAGCCCGCCTCGATCGCCCAGAACACCGCTTGACGGACCTTGTCTATTGAATCCGACTGAGAAATAATGTTAACATTTTTACATGTCTCTATTTCACAGAAGAGATTTTCACCAGTTATTTTTAATGTCTAACCATGGAATAGAGGGTGAGTCTATTACTGCATACTGGGAATTAATATTATATATTATTTATTTATTTATTTATTTATTGAATTACTAACACAAGAATCAGCAAATACAATCATAAAATTACAGAATGTCATATATGGACCATTGCTAACTGATCTCACAATTACAAGTAATCACAACATGCACTATTCTAATTTGCCTACGCCTTAATTTATGTAAAATATACTGTTTACGTTTATAAATCTAAAGTACCTAGTTTTTTTTTTATATTTATATATATACATATGTTATTTATTTAATATAACTGAAAAAAGTGTCGCACGAAACAAAAATACCACTCCCACAACACGTGAGTTACCTTTATTCGCTTCCAGATATTCCCTCGCGCACTTTATAATTTCACTGTCACGTTTTGACACATTTTTTAGTACATTACTTTCGCAGGTGTAAAATTTATGGTTTGCGATGTTCGGACTTTTTTTAACAATGCAACAATGATGTCGGTAATTTATCATTGCCCGCGGAATTACTCTGTCTCGGAGCGTATTTTCTTTTACTTGGCCAATTAAATAAGATGTTACGTTAACATATTGTGCCTTTTATTTCTAATACATGTGTATATAAGCTTTACTTGTACACTTAAGTGGGACTAAAACCTGAAAAAATATCCATTTATACACCCAGCACTATTCCTCCTTTTTAAAAGCAGTTCTTGATAATAATTACAATGATTACATAATACAGCCTTCAAAAAGAACACATACTTGGTTCATTGTTAGTGGATTTATTTTCTGTTTTAGGCGAGCATGTGACGAAGTGTCTTGATGAATATTTATATAAATTAGTGTCAATAGCCATTATTGTGATTTGTGTTGATTGGAAGGCGTAGGCTTCGACAAACTTATTACAGTATTTATGGGCTTTTTATCTTAGCGTAGTGCGTTAGAGCTTAAATTACAACTTTTCTCTGTAGTATCTCCCTCGCTTTGTAGTTAGTTGATACTGGTTGAATTGCATAGTTAATAGTTATTCGATGAGTTCCAGCTTAGACTTGCTGGAAGATTTCTTACACCGTAATCACGCGAACCGTAAAAATGCCACCTTCTCCCACATTTTTTTGTATGGTGCAAAATTATTAATAATCGAAATCATTACACGAACATACAAATGAAATCGGGGCAGAGACAGTACGAAACGAAAACCATGAACACACCAAAAAAAAAACGTCCCGACGAACGGTTCGCGAAGTAAGCGTAGAGCTTTCCATTGAATGGAAAAATGCACCGTGGAGCCGGTTTCTTCATACCTTCCGGATTCCCAACTTGCTACTCTAGGTCAGGTAGTGCCTTCTCGCTCACACGTACCGCCAACGACAAAGATTGCAAGATCGATTTGGGGTCGCGACGCCCTAACCTGGATTGTCTGTGCTCAGTAAATTTTGTAGTGTATTCGGATTTATTTTGACTTTTCGTACATCCATTTAATTTACAAAACATAATAGCACGCCACTTGATAAAAAAAATCAGTAAAGTTTTACATTGCTGTATAAATGCTATTAGTTATTTACACGAGTACATCATTCTTTAAATAGCTACACGTTATACATATAATTATTAGTACTGTTAATGCTCAACTCCAAGTTTAACGATATTCTTTGACGGATAGACATCTCGTAATTAATTAATAATAATAGGATATTTCATAATTATTATTTAAAACTTTTTAATTTCATGAGCTGAGAAATAATTCAACCGAACTATTTACACAATGAACATTTTAATTTTAAAATATTACTGTTAAATCAAAGCTTAGCATATTGATTTATCATTACAAATGTAAAAATTTAAAAAAAATCGTTTTAAAGGGGCAGAGTAGACGACCTCATACAGCCACTGATTTCGTATGCGGATTATTTCATAAAGTAAGTAAATGCGTTCACAAAGTAAGCAAATGGAGATGTTCCCAAATCAGCAAACACGTTGTTAGGTACACGCAGCTTTTAACTGGCTAACTGATTCATTACGTAGCTAATGGCTAACAAGGCATAGTTGAGACAAGACTTTTCTATTTATTTAAAATATGATTATCAGTTCTTACCTACTATGTCCTTGCCATAACGCACTTCACATAGATAGTACGTATTTACAATAGTAACAATTAATAATTTTTACATTCATGTTGTACTTATATGATAACTGTTACTGAAGTTACGATATGTATATTAGTTTTTGGTGATGGCAATCATTATAAAATATTATACATCAAAACTTTTACTTCAAAATTTACGGTTCTAATTTTGAATTTAACAGTAACAAAATACACGTATAATATAAAAATAATATTCTGTCTGAAGATAAACACAAACAACAAAAGGCTATGTTAAAATTAACGGTCTCTAAAATTAGTCGTTTAAGACTAGATGATAAATGTTAATGGCATGCAATGGACATCTTAGATGTAACGGCCGTCTCGTTAGTCGGTCGTTTCAATGAATGTTCTTTTTTTGAAAATATGACTTTTTTATTGTCGTTTATGTTGTACACAATTTTAATAATGTTTAACCGGTTAGTTAGCGGATATTTGTACGGATGTGGTTAAGTTTTTAATAAAATTTAACTTGCGACTTCAAATTTGAAATTGTAGGTAGGTACTGTGGTAGTTTGGTTGTGGTACTTTGGTAGGTTTCTCTGTGGGTCATAGGCATTATCTTAGATTGAGATGGGTTAAGGATCTTTCCCGCTGGATAAGTGCCGGTTGGCAGACATCACACACACCTTAGAAAAAAATCACGAATTACTTTATTTACTTGCACTATTACAGCAAGTAATCTATCATCTTAAAACATATTCGTACATAATTGCAATGTCATATTTTCATCAACTGTATTTTATGTCCTGTTTAGGATATAGGGGCATCTGATAGATTCGTCTTCATTTACCCGTTGTTAATGCTTTTTATAAAAATCACATTATAGAAGAGCAGTTTGACTATAAACCAAAGATAAACACGACTTTAGGGGCAGCAAACACTGCCGACTTGTGTAAACTTATACGCGTACCGAACTGGCGGAAATTGCAAGTAAGTATTTCAATATAATATGCAAATAATACGCTATCATTATATACATATCAGTTCGCCCTTTTTGACCTGATACAGGGCACATATTCAGTTGGCCATATATTGTTGCATTAGCTCAGACGTATCTGTAACGTTATAAGGTATATGAAAAACTGTACGTACATCCGAGAATACGGTGTTTAATTTGTTGTTCAACACTGCAGTGTCCGCTCGTACGCGTACATACTACGAGTACTGTAAGCGGCCGATATTCTAAGTAAGCGAAGTTCGTTTCAGTTTGCTTTTTGATAAGTTTCCACTAACACATTTGTGTACATACACTCATTTAAAGCGATATGTAAAGGTGACAACTGACATACTCAGTGTATGCTCGTAAGTTTTATCGTGTCCAATAACTTAAATGATTCATTTTCTCAATATACCGATATGTTGCGCTAATGTACTTGTCATATTTACTAAAATGTAGCATGAATGTACTAAGTACATGTGTATACATCAAGCGTACTTCATACAAAGTGTAGTAGTAAAATTCCTGACGGTCACAAAGTGCATTGTTATCTTGAAAATATATTTACCATATTTTATCTGTCTGCAATATGCAAAAATATACGAGAAACAGTAATAATGAAATGGTAAATTATGTCAATGCTTACAAATATTTGGGAATAACTCTAAATCAGCCTTTTTTATATAAGAACACTAGGGGATGTATTCCTCATGTACCTAAAACGGAATGCTTATTTCAGGTAGAAATAGATCCGTAAGATAAGTAATCACTATACAGGAAGTTTTATTTAAATTATAGTACCTTTCCCACTCTACATTTTATACACAACATGTACCTCCTTGATAATACAAAATAGCCAGACAAAACGGAATGATACTATTAATTTCACGCCTGGATTTCCCCGAATTGATAGACAGTGTAGTATGTGCCATGTAATAGGTGATGAGCCTATCGATATACACCGTACAAAAATCCAGACTAAGACACAGGAGTGATACTTTCATCATTATATTATTTTGGCCCTATGTGGAACACAAACATTATTCAGAGCAAAACATCGACTATGACAAAGGCCGGCTGAACGCAAAGACTACAGACAGTAGTCCGCGTCCACAGGCAGCACAACGTTACATGTGTACACAACATAGCTATAAAGCATAATCGATCACGTATTGAGCGCGATCATTGTGCTCGCCAGTTGGACCGTAAATCCTGTCACTATCCCCTCCCCCAATAGACCCCCTCCACATTTATATGAATCTCATTTACGTTTGCGCTTACGCAACTGAGTAAAACCACTGGAGTGGATAATGTTAATTGATATTAAGGATGAACAGCGCTCTGCAATTGGATTCCCTGCGTCGGTAATATTGGTGTTCCTGTCATTATAATATTACAATTTAGTTCGATTATTACACTATTTTCATATGACAGAGAGGTTGTTGGGACGTAGTGCGTAGCTATAGCCATAAATACCATTACAGCTATGACATATCGTTTGTTGGATGGGCTGCTTGTGTTTTTTGCGTTTATCAGATAAACTGGACAACTCGGGCAAGCGTACATCATAATCGTTCCAGAAAGTTCAAAACAACCATTCAACAACTGATAGCTTTATGTCAAAAACTTAATAATATTTAATTTATAAGAGTGTTTAAGGGAAATTTATAAAAGGAATACTCATAAGGGTTTTGTTGCCTCGTTGGTTCAGGGGTTGCTAGCGCGACAACTGATCAAGAGGTCGGTTCGTACGCCAGTTTGGGCAAAATATAATTAATATAGGGTTTATTTACATAGAAATCTTCAGTAGTAAGCCGGAAGCTGGATGTGTGCCCGATGTATCTCAATCTGCTCAATCCCTGTTCTGTGATTGCACGTATAATATAGCCGGTGAATCGTGAGAGCGTGCCCACCACTTCGAGGAGAAACAGGCGTGACGTCGTATTATAAAAACGCTACACATCACAAGAGTTAAATAAAAGTTGGTGCGTATAAACGGAACAGCCACGCACGGACCCCGGTGAATACATCTAGGAAATAAACAATGCGCAATGTTTAATGGTGCGTTTAATAATATTTTACACGGACAGATTGCCTACAACGGCGCGACCGGCGCAGTGCGGAGAGCCACTGTAGCTGACATACCGCTCGTGTGAAACTTTTGTTATAATCGTGTGAAATATACAAGATCATATGAACATATTATTTTGCGTACAAAATATCTTAGCTCTCGATGACATATTTATTTCATATAAGAGTTGATATGGTAAAATATATCACACACACACACACACACACACAGACATAGGCCTCTACATTGGCACGCCACTGAGCTCGATCTTCTACTCAGTGCATCCAACCACTGCCAGCCACGTTGCGTATATCGTATTATTGGCTTGCGTAGACATTATAGTTAATAATACATACTAGTAGGTATATAGGTTCCTGTACTCAATAATGAAAAATATACAACTGAATATAGTTTACGCAATGCAATTATCTCATGTATACTAAATCAATTAAATCGACAATTATAGTTGTAAATTACTCATATTTTCTATAATCTAAAACAATTATTCAAATGTAGAGACAATATTTTGGTGTCGATGTAGAAACAGAGATTTTTTTCGAAATGTCCTCTACTGTGGGCTCTATACCTTGTTTTCAGCTTAAACGGGTGGCATTGGCACGTTTTCAAAGGTCATACGAATACGCGAGTGGGAAGGGGTAGATTTGAAACTCCACCCCTTGTAGAGGGGTCGCCGTCTATCTAAGGGTAGCTCCTGGGAAATTTAAGACGATAATAGCATAAGACAATTGCCCATTCGAAATTTTTTTTTTTGCTTAAGAAAGTTTTACAATAAAAATTTAACAAATCAACAACGTCAATAAAAATTTATG
>DWMG01002525.1:0-13103 GCA_018244855.1 Elbella merops
GGTGCGCACCGACGGGTACCAAATATGGCGAACAGAAGATGCCCCGCGCGCAGATATCGGTATGCGCCCGAATGTACTAATTGAGGCGCGCGCATGTTACATAGCCGCTTTTATACTTTACTTTAAACGCTTATAGACGATTTATATACCGTTAAAATAACTTACAAAATTACTTACCATTCAATTACATAGAGAATTAAATTAATTTACATTCAATAACATAGATATGAAGAGTTTTAATTAAAATCAACTGTTTCCTGTCTCCTCGATCGCCTCGTTAAATAAAATTACTTAGTGAAACTCTCATCCTTCCTGTTTCAGAGAATACCAATATTCTGTGCCAACAACCAATTTGTTCTCATTAAACAAATGAGTTATAAATAAATGTCTTATTTATACACGGTCATCTGATCCCTAAGATCTGACCCCTAAGCTATTTTTTACATCCAGATACGGGCCAAATAACTTGTGCTTATCACAGAAATAATTGTCCTGGATGGGAATTAAACCTCGATCCTTGGCTTCACGGTTCACTACAAGAAGAAAAGGGCCTGTCAGTATACAATACTTTTGCCTATAGAGTATGTAAAATCGAAGAAAGCAATAATTGTCATAAATGTAACTTGAACGTTAATGACCTATGTTCATTGTAGCTACGTTGTCCTATACGGTACCAAGCTCTCATCCAACGAGCTCTTGAAAGAAACGATTTGAATTCATTCCATTTTTAAAATTTGGTTCACATAGATTCAACAGTATGTAATAGCCGTCCTGAAAATAAGCATAAGTAACTTCATTAAGCAGACTACCTACTAAGTTTCAACATTAATGCCACACTTAAAACATTATGAACTTCCAGTTCTATTGTTGGTAATCGGTACATGTAAAGAGTTCATGTACATGTTATGTGATTTGGTCATAATTATGTAGGTATCTAGTTTTGACCGCTGACAACATATTAAATATAACTGGAAACCTGTTTATTTATTTTTTGATAAATAAATAAATGAAATGATAAGATTTTATTAAACATTGTTATTTTCAGGAGACTCGTGTCCAATAGAGGATCGATAAAAGGGTTAATGGCAATGATTATAATGAAAATGACATAAATATAACTTTTTTGCCGCGCTCTTTTTACCCTACATTCCAAATTCAAACCATTCTTCAAATGCAGGACTGTCTCATTGATTCATAAATCAGGTCAATGTGAGTTTCTCTTCAAATGAACATTTATACTGTACATATTCAATTACCAACAAGCATATGGAATGCAAAGATTGCAAAACAGAAGGTAGCGACCGAAATTGGCCCAAAAACCGGAACACCGAATGATTTACGGTGCGCAAGCGCAGCTCCCGTACGTATCCGCCATTTTACACTGGGGTTATTAACATACCGCAAAAACACGATGGCCCTATCTGAACGCGGTACACGTAAGTACTTTTTGAAGGAAAACCTATTAAATTTTATGAGTATTTTCCATACTCGCCCTGCTCCAATTTTTTCTTGCCCGGTTTGTTTTGTTCTCACGTAGGTCTAGATACGCTGGAACAGACATGCAGTTCGCACCGAGTTTATCGGAATATAGAAGTATATCGGAACGGGAATTGTTTGACCCTTCCCATTGACATTTGGTTGTACGATACTTTAGCACTGAACTTGGTATACTGCAAGTATTTCAGCGACTTTGTTAAACTAATGATTTCACAAATAGTGTCTTAATAATTTAATATACGCTCGTTACCGTTTGGTTAATATTTATTGAGCTTTCATAACTTTTTTTCTCTATGGTTTATCGAACTAAACAGTTACTATATAATTATCAAAACGCACATTAAATAACATAACTATTTGTATATGATAGTAGTGAAACTAAGAGTCCACGAATGTGATTAGAATTAAAATTCTCTAAAAACAATGTCTTACATTAATCATTGAACCGTAGAATAAGACACTAGTCCAGCGGTTAGTGAACCTGACCCAGGTGTCATGGGTTCGATTCCCATCCGGAACAACTATTGCATGATAAGAACAAGTATTTATGGCTGGGTGTAATAAACAGCTACACAGGTACACATTCACATATACATCTATACATAGTACATATTATTATTACACAGTATTATAACTCATCTACTTCCTGTAGCAAAGATTTTGCCTAGCTTGGGATAATAAAGCTAGGTAAAGGTAAAGTAAACTAAGGTAAAGTAAGTAAGTAAAGTAAAGTAAGGTAAGAGCCATTATCACCGAACAGCAAAAGTCATATTGCATTGTCCATCAGCGCTACGAGTTTTAGTGAACATAAGATTGTACACAACTGGATTAATTTATCAAGAAGCGGCACATCCTCGGGATTTCGGTACAGTCACTTTATTGCATATGTTAGTTTTAAGTTTGGTTTAATGCGCCAATAATCAACTGCGGGCGACCGTTCCAGCGGTCAATATGACATGTGTTCACGCGGGCGGTTCGAGCCACTATACCGAAATCTTGATCCTCGTAAAATTTTATGTGTCTCGGACAAAGCGATTTTTGTTAATTAACCGTTTCGCCCGCTCTGAGGTGTACCCTCCTGTGTAGTGATAGATAATGTTTTCTCTTTTTCTTCTTATCTTTCACTCGAATCTTAATTTCTTTGGGCTTCGTGTGCAGGTTATATTTTTAAATGATCTCCTAAAGGGGACCTGGACAATTTTGAATTGGGATGTTAATTTGGTATGCAGTTTTTGGTGACTTTAAAAGGATCGCAACGGACAATAACAAACTCATTATTATTTAAATTATAATTTATATGCTGAAAAAGTGTTAATTGTCGGTAATGCGGTCAGTTTTAATAAGGAAATAAATTTTCTGCGGACACATATACGTTCTCGATGACACGATGAAGACTTTGATTGCCTGACTGACTTCTTATTGACGTTCAATTACTGTTATATTACGCCAGGTAAGAAAAGAAAATGAAAGAAGAAGAAAATGAAATGATATAAATCGATTTAAAAGTTCTAATGCCAAATATAACAGAATATATTTCTAAACACAACAGCTTTTTAAACAAATGAATTAGCATAATTAGTGATGCCTTACACCAGACTGTACAGTTATTTAAAAATAAAAAGTATGTTATTCCTTTTTTAAAAAGTAAACGAATACAATGTAACGAACTAATTTAAGAGGCTAATGAAGAGTATGCTAACATCCCAAGCTTTCGTCGTACAAGCGCAAATCCCAAGGAACACGCGTACGGAATGCGACGGGCAAGAGATCAACGGTAAAAGTGTTTTAATTCAATCATCATGATGTTGTTCTAATTGTATACCATTCGTTTTTACTTTTCCATTATTATTTTAACGTATTATTGCCATCAATATTGATTGACATCCTTTTATTAGCAACTTCTCAACATGGACGTAATAAGAAAATCCCATATCTCACCTTTCCCATAGTTCTAGTTATCTCCAATTTAAGAAAATTCTTTTCCGCGAATTTCAACTGAAAATCAGTCAAACTTACTTTCGCATATTACTTAGAAGAAATATTTACACAGGACTTTCTTACCGCGTATGGAAGTTCTGACTTTTTTATTAATACCGATACGAAGAGGCCAAAGCCGAGCCAAGTTGTATATCTAGTCAACAGACATATGTAATATTTATACAGTTCAGCAGGCATAGCTCAGAGCAAGGCTGGGTGCAGAGGTTATCTCACGGATGGGCCGCTTTCACCTGTTCGGCGGTTTTAATCGCATTCGGACCGCTGTACACGAATTTATACCTAAAGTTCAAAGGAAGACGGTCTTATTTCGTATGCACTACATTTAACGAATGTAAGTTTATGGTTGTACCGATGGTTGCAATTAATGGAGACAAATGTAACAATCATGTTGTGTAAACGATTTATTTTGTTGATGTGAAATGGATGTTTAAAAATGAGAGCTGGCTGTTTCGATGAGTTCGGTTCGTTTAAAATGTAATTTTGTTCATTAGCGGTAAATGATTGGTCTGTTGCAATATTTTCTATCGTAAGTCTTATAGCTTGCAGTGCTACTATTTGAATATAATTGACAGAGATAGGTATCAAAGGATAAGGCGTTACAAAGTAATCGTAAGAAAAAAATGTGTCTGTCTGTTTTGTCTAGGTTATCAGTCCCATTAAACATGATTTATAGGTTTCATAACCATTGTTAGTCTTAAAATATGGTGAACTACATAGGCGCTAATAGAAGATTAGAAAAAGAGAATAAGATAGCAGAGAAGAACAGGTTAAAAGAAAAATAGAATATAATAAGCAAAGTTTCTGAATACCGCCGTTTTAAAATGTGCAGGTAGTTAGTTAAATCTCACGCATAACCATTTTTTATGCCTTATTTTGAAATAACACACTATTTATATCTTAAAATTCATATAGTAGTATATTAGCATGTTATTTAAAGAAAATGTACGTGTGTTAGAATAACATCGTATGAAAACATCCATTAAGGCGAAAGGTATCAGCGTACCACACATACACAACATAAGTGAGTCGTTCCATAAATTGTACACCAATCGGAAAAGTCACTCCTAATGTCTTATTAATTGTAAGTTATTACAACAGGAAGGGAAGCTACTTAGGAATAATTATCGCATATAACGTGAAATGCTTTGCAAAAGAAAAAAATACGCCAAGTTCAACTACTATTGAATACGAGATATATATCAACATCACCGTTTATGTTACACTTTTAATACAAATTGCATAATTATGAAGTGAAATGGACTTTCTTCGAATTGTATAGAGTTTAAAATAAAAGTTCCAGGTGGTAACATATAAATCAAGCGGACTATGCTGACGGTTACAATTTAGCAATTTTCTTGTCAACATGATCTAGTTGCATTATCGATAGCGCAAGTGACATGCTTATAGCGATAAAGGCCTCGCACTTTCATTGGCGATGCGGATTTGCGTCCGAAGTCGAATCATGAACGGCACGTTACACTTTTGGATTTTAGGTTTTTTACGTTTTAGATTTTACGTTTATTGACGTTTGAAATTCAACGCAATATCCACTTGGAACATAAGTAAATATCTTGCTAAAAGAAATTACTTACACACAGTTTTTGAAACTAGCAACAACTTTGACCTCGCTCACGATATCATAATATTCACCAAACCAAATATATATTACAAAAATCAGCAAAGTTTTCAATAAAAATACAGCATTGTTGTAAATTAAACAAAATAATTAATTTTTACAAAACCGCTACTGCTTTTGGTTTGGTCATATTTCATCGTTATGAAAAAAGTAATTGATAAAATTAGTACAAAGAGCTGGAAGGCTAAAGAACAATGTATATACATAATCGTTAGCTTTAACTACTTAGCATTTTGATTTGAGGACTAAGTGCTGCTTAAGAAAGTCACTATAAAGGTGAAGAAACTGTTACAATTGTCCATGGTATTCGAAGTATGATAACACGAACTGGATCAACGTGGTATAAACTTTCTTACTCTGTTCAAAACTGGAAATAGGGAAAGATATGTGACGATGACATTATAAAATGCAGGGACATTCTGCCAACCCGCACTTGGCCAGCGTGGCAGACTATGGCCTTGACCCTCTCAATATGAGAAGAGACCCGTATTATTCCAACAGTGGAATTGAAATGGGTTGAAAAAAAACAAAAAGAGACATTGTGACTGTATAAAGGTTTCTGAAAAATCATAATGGCGCCACAAACAGACCTTACCTTATATTAGTAACACGACCACTAACCTAATACCAGGATACAATATGTACTATCCAAACGACGGAAACAATTAGACATGGTCGCTAGTACAACCATGAACATGGATACCACAAAATGTCTCCGTTGACAGTCGGTGGTGATACTACCACGTTCCTTATTACCACTGTAAATGTTGATATCTGTTATATTGAAATATTTCCGGAATTCGTTACAAGTCGGTTACACAAAAACAATAACTTTTCTTTGCCATCATAAAATCTCCGCAGTTTCCTTAGCTAGTTTAGCGCGGCTTTTAAATTTTCATTACTCCTTTGTTCGAGCCTGCTGCGAGCGTCCGCCTCAATTAATCTCGCTGTGAAGCGACACCCCGCCTCGTAGGAATATAAACACGATATAAATAAACGTATATAGTCATTGCGCACGGTGTCGCTTGTTTTCAGGGTAAAATTATAAATTAAATATACTAGTTGGCTTAACTAACTGCCTCGTTGTACAGTCCTCGAAAGCGGTACTGCTGATCGAGAGGTCCTGGCGTTGATACCCAAGTCAGGAAAAGTATTATTGGGTTTTTATAACTTGAAATTCCTAGTCATGACACCATGACCAGATTACCTATTGGTCATAGGCGGCCATTATGATTACAAGTCATTCATTAGTCGGCAGTGGATACTCCCCACTTAAAATCCTCTTTAGCTCAATCACGATTTAGTATTCAAGTTATATGGGCTCCATATACATAATTCATGCTCGTATTCAGACTTCCACGCTATCCATTACACATTCCCTTTTAAACGTAGCCTACGATTTTAGCTGAAAACAAAAAAGATGTGGAACGCTTTCGAGATTACTGTAATTAAATGCTGACAGACGTACAGTTTTTGCTATAGATATGCCACCTCGTGGTTGTTTGAATTGAGCAGTGGAAAGTGGCTATTCAATGCGTATGAGATGAAAAGGGAATCAGATATCCTGTCCTATCTCTAGTGATGAACGATATGCGATATAAAATTTACTACTTATGTCTAAATGGTTAAAAATATTCCTACAGTTTTTGTATGGTTACTTGTAAATGAAGGAAGGGTGGATAAAAAACAGGTATTCGTATTTTTTTAACTTTGTACCTTCTGATATATTAATAGAATTCTACTTATAAGTAATAAGAGTAATAATAATTATTTAATCTATTTCTTTAGCTAGATAATAGACAGTATAATCGTTTATTTACGTTTATTTAGTTGACAAACCCAGACCCAGACTGTCAGGGAAAAGTGGGTCTTGTGTTTTCCTATCGAAAGGTTTTGCTGCAGTAAAAAGTATTTCTTGTTTAATCCGGTAATAAATTGTCTGTTAAACCAGTAATATCTACCTGCTAAATACACTCTTCAAACTAGGGAAACCTTATGAATAGCGCAGTGCAATAGATGATACGATATCTTTAATCATATCGTTTGTAGCTGGCACTAAGCCAAATTCCTTAATATGTACGATTCAAAGTTGTTAAAATAGCGTACCGCCGCGTATGGTGTTATTAATTGATTTAGTTTATACACCACACTTGATGGCTTTGGAACCCATATACCATATACGCCATAACACTGATGACAAATTACAATAGAATTCAAGTACTTTTTATACCCGTTTTTTGTATTCATAAGATTCCTATACGACTAGTGTCACGGATCGTCGAGTTGAAAAGAAAATTATTGACAATTATATTGGTTTAATATATTTTTTGTCGTGGTTTTTACTGAATAAGAATGAGGAGTGTGCTTGACGTGGCTTTGTATGGTTTTCTTTTATGTGTACAATATATGTACCTATATTATGTATCTCTACTGAAATTCCATAGATATATCCAGTGAATCCATACTCATTAATGAATATCTGTCGATAAGTCCACTTATGTATATATTTGCAACTTAATGTATATTTCAGGAAATATAGATTTTACATTTTAATTTGTACATTACAAACACATATTGTAATGTACCTCAAGAAATCTTAGCTACTTTGATTTTATTAACAAGTACCGTTTGGAAGACATGAAACGTCTTAAAAAAAAACAGAAGCAGATGAACATAACAACAGCAGCTCCACCGCGGACACAAAAATTACGTTTGTTCTTTCGATTTTCATATTTCGCTGTCGTCGAAAACATCTCATACTTTTAAAATTATAAATACCTATTCGCCATTCGCTTCAAAAACGCGATGTTGTTTTAAAATAATAATTTATTCTCATAATAACCCACATAAGACTATTTGCATATAAACGCATACGACAAGTTGGTATCAGACCTTGGTAGCCGCATTCAATGGTCACTCAATATACGACCCGGCATTTATTAGTCACGCGCTCATCATTGGATATGCTGCTGACAATATACCGACGACAAGAACTCAGCAGCGGAAGTGCTACGAGAAAGCGAAACTAAAGCCGAGCCACATAGCATATATTTTTCTGTCCACCAGTATTTTCAAGCTGTATGAACAAAATCTTGAATTTACATACAACTTTGTTATTTAAGAACCGCTAAGTTATTCCATGCATCTGTTTGTTTTAGTAGCTTGCAAGTGTCATATACTTGACATTTATTTGAAGCGTGTTTAAAAATTTATACAATCAATTGTCAAATACTTTCAGTGCACCTGTAAGATAATTAAACAGCACCACCTTCATATAAGAGAGAGAGAGAGATCTGATAGCAATACAATAAATAACAATACTTCTTTGAATGACTATATAAACAAAGGTACTTAAACATATTAGGTGCAGACGTTCGTGAATGCATTGAGGAAGAACTATAATGGTCCTTGCAGAACTAAGCCGTGGTAGTTCAGATCTTAAGCAAAATAAAATTTACATTAAAGAACTGTGGTGGTCCTTGCAGAACTAAGCCTTGCTAGTTCAGATCACACGCAAAATAAGATTTTAATTTAATTTAAATAGTAAAAATAAGATCTTGAATTAATTGAAAATATATCTTTGATTGCGAACATAGTCATTTTCATAAGTCCTTTTATTGGTCAACTGTTAGACAAGAATCGGCACACGGAATATGAACAGAGTTGATACCGCTGATAATAAAATACGCACACGACAAGGACATGAACAAGCAAACTATAAAATATTTTAGCCCATAAACCGTCAAAATCTTCTTAAAAAGCCAGCGTAAGTGTGAGAACATCTAACAGGTGGTCTTAAATTTCATGATCTTTTGATTAATCATAAAAAATAAATGATCCAAATTAATAACAACTGACATTCATAAGAGGCTGTATGAAGCCAAGATGATAACCATCGCACGGTTACCGAATTGTGCCTTAAACGGTCCATAATAATAAGTATTGCACAAATGATTCATCAGTCATACAGCTTACTAAGAACTATAAACGATATTTAGTGAATATATCATTTTTCTATGAGAATTACGGTGGTTTAGTAAAAGTTTTTCGTAATTACAGCTCACTAAGGATATTATATTAATAATTTTTCCTCTAACTTTTCTTCAGACAAGTAAACCTGTAGTTACAGAGTATAGGAAGTCAATAAGAGTCCAATTGATTCAAATCGATATCATTTGACATTTGTTATATTTTTATAAAGGTTTTTATCTGTATTAGGATATGCCACAATTATAAAAAACATGTATACGTATGGGGATATATATATACATATAAGTCTTAGACCAGTCTCCGCCACTACCTCGCTGCAATCGGCAGGAGCTTACGAACAAAGACCTCGTGTAAGTCCGAAACTAGTCGGTCCATACCGAAAAATGTACGTGAGTTATAGTGGTACACATATAATCATGTATTTCAATGCCTAATTAATAATATATAATAATAATAATAATTTTATTTCCACCAAAAATCTTACAATTATAATATATAACAGACTATGTATATTGTCTACAACAACATCATTATTAAAGGAAGCGTTGTAAGCCGAGCGAGACCTGTGTTACGTTATATATGTGATTTATGCTGATAAATTTTTATCGCTTATCGCTTGGTCGCCGGCGATGAACGAGATACCGCAAACGGTCACAACAATAAGGTATTGCACAAATAAATGATATCGTACATGTAAATCGGTATGTTATTGTGCTATCATCGTAAACGGCGGTCGTAAAATTTCTGGTAGTGGAGCCCGATAACGTTTGTTTCGGTGGTATTTATTGGCGGTGATCTCACTGCTCATAAAGATAAAAAGGATACAGTACAGTCAGCATAAACATAAGCGTAAATATTGACACAATAAAACTTTGCGTTTTATTTGAAAGCAGAATTTATCGATACAAATTTCCAATTATATGTACATTATATTTTTAATAATTGTAATATAATCTTATATCGAAATTGTAGCCATAATTTTTACAGTAAAAATGGTTTCCAACAAACATTAATTTTTTATGACAAGTAAATTTGTACTCTATTTTTCAGATGCCTTCTCTATTATACAAAAAAGGCTGTACAAAACAGTTTAAAATATATGTATCGGTTAGTTACTTCGTGCTCCTGATATGATGTAGTTATATGCCAGCTCGTAATGATTTTTCTACTAGTCATAGCGGCTATATTAGTACAGGTCTTTATACAAGAACCTGTATATATTCATTCGTTCGTATCTTATTGTTAGACGTAACCAATAATATTCAAATCTGTATACTAGAATAGATATAGAGATTCTTAATGCAAACAAAATTATATACAGATACATTTTTGTTCGCTTATCTGCTGACGCTACAAATACTTTACGTTAAAACTATTTAGTTTTATCTAATTAAATATGACATCAATCAATTACCTAAACACATTAAGTTAAAATAAGAATGTATTATAATTTTATGAATATATTAAAAAAAATCTTTAAAAATATATTAGATAATAGATTATAATGGGTAATAAATTGATGTTTTTCTTTATCCCAAGATGGTGAAACCATGTCGATTTTATTAAAATTATTCATGGTGAAAATTTTATAACAATGTAGAAGAGGCGATCTCGGTAAATCTTCGCAGAGTTTCACTCCAAACATGTTCATCACATTATTCATCCTCATTCATCGTGTCTCATAAACTTATTCCTTATAGATATTATATACGTAAATTACTATATATTTTATGAATTATCCGAAACTACTAAACATACATATATTTTTCTAAGGTGTGCGAAGTCTGCCATCCCGCACTTGGCAAGCGTGGCAGAACATGGCCTTATCCCTCTCAATATAAAAAGGGAACCGTATTCCAACAGTGGAATGATAAAAGGGTCGGTTATTATTATTTATACTAAATATGGATTGGAACAGATTAGAAAATACTATAATTGACTTTTTTTTTCGGCCTTGTTATCGTTTCACTGCTCACCCTAGATATGGTCTCAGAATGGTAGGTATAAGGTCATAGTCCGCCACGCTTGCCAAGTGCAAGATTAATAAAAAATAGTAATATTTAGTTAAACATTAAAATAATCGAGTCTCAAATTTTGTTATAAACAAATGAGTCATCATCATCAGCCTATCACAGTCCGCTGCTGGACATAGGCCTCCCCAAAAGGGGGTTTATGCCCGTAATCTCCAGGCTGGGCATGCGGGTTGGAGATCGCAGGGCACGGCTTTTCGCACCGCCGACGCTACTGCCCGTCGGCGACCAGGGCATTTAGCCGTGCATTTGCCGTGCTGTCAACTAGATAATCAGTCCCAATTATAGCCAAGTTCAATTTTACTTTCAAGGAACGCACTGAATTTACTACGAAAATGTACTGTGATATTTGTTTAGGTCTTAGAAGCTCATCGTCTCAAATGGTTATCGCCAGTCTGTAATTTCTTTAGAGTATCACACAAGACTTGTGATGCACTTGACATAAGCAGTAGAGATGCTACCCATAATATTTTAACTCAGTATTCTCGTATGTTAATTTTAGCACCGTCTGCATATCTTTCTCGAGAATAGATAATGTGTCGTACATTGTTATCGGTCAGTCGGAATATTCAAGATGTACGACAGGACTCTAAGGATCGACATAAATGGCACTTGGTACCCTCAGCCTACCTAACAAGGGACCTAGCATGAAGATCTAATAATATTTTACATCTCATTCCAGCAGAAAGCTAGACATTGACAGTGCTTCCGCTAGTCATTGTATTCGTGAAAATTGGCTTCGAGAGTGTGATGTTCAATATATTTTTATGTGTTAATATTTTTTTACGAGCCACTATAAAGCCTAACAGCACTTTCCAATGTCAAATGGCCAAAGCCATCAAATGACATTATTGTTCGCGGATTACGTAACAAATGAAAAGAGCAAAACAATAGAATTCGAAAAACTGCACGTTCTGTATGACGCGTACATTATCATCAACCGTATAGTTTTACTATTTTACACGGGTCTTGTCTTATCATGAAGTTAGAGCAATAGGGTACCGCGCTAGTGAAATTTGGGTTTAGCTAGCGTGGTAGACTTAATCAGCATCTTATATAGTACAATGTTGAATAAAAGATTTTGATATTATCATTTTGGTATATTTAATAAAACACTTAAAATCCCTACAAAAAAAACTGCTTACACTAATAAAATCAGATCTGTTTCAGAAACATTTTTTATACCATTACAAAAGAGAATATTAATAATTTCTCGGTGTATCCGAAATTTGACATTATATTTATCTCTATTCGCTTTTTGTAAACAAATTAACAACAAAGTCACGTTTCCCACTAATGCGACCTACATCAAGAATTTCTAAAGCGAAATATTATTTTCGATTTGCATCAGATTTTAGGGCAGACCCTGTGTCGAACCATATGGCACCGCCGCATGTAACCCTTGTAGCGACGCGGTTCAGAAACGTGTTCTGATTATATCATGCTTTTTTACATAGATTACCTACCTTCGAGTGCTTTATCATGTTAGGTGCAGAAATTGATGATGGCCAATGACATACGAATTAAATATCCAATAAGATTCAAATTACATATCAATACAGCCGTAAATGAGTTGATGCCATGGTATACTTTGAGTCTGCTGCATCTTTCAAACTGAAGCATGACAAGGAAAAAACTACTTAATACGTTGAGAAAATAATGTAATCTCTATGCAATAAAGTACAAGGGCCTCAATTATAAAACATGCCATGGAATTGACGTATATGATGGAACCAAAAGACCACTTAGCGCGTCGAAGTAGCAACGTGTTTGAAATTATACACAGTTAGAAGTAACCCCAATTTAAAATAAGGTCCAGTGCAATTTGAAAACGCTTTCGTTCTCCCATAAGTTATATGTAAATACCAATTAATAATACATTAAATTAGTTAAACTTTCATCATCATCATCTCAACCTACTCTCGTCCATTGCTGGACATAGGCCTCTCCAA
>DWMG01002526.1:0-13103 GCA_018244855.1 Elbella merops
AGTGATATTTAAATTTAAAACGCACTTTTGTAAAGAGGTGCGCGCCATGGGTTTGAACCCGGCACCCCCGGTGTGAGAGGCTGAATTCTTAACCACTAGGCTATCACTGCTTAAAAAATATTTTATAAATTTAAATCTTCAAAAATATTTTATAAACGCTAAATTGAAACTTAAGAAAAAAATGTGTTGTACAATGTTTCATAATTTCTTTCTCATCCTGTGTGTTGTGTCGTGCAAATGTTTAATAACTTCTCACGGTGCGTATTGTGTCGTGCAGGTGTATTCGATGTGCGAGCAGTGCTGCTACTGTGCGACGTGCTACGCGCACCCGTGCACGTGCTGCACGCCGCCGTGCGTGCCGTGCGTGCCGCCCACCAACTGGACCTGCAGCTGCCCGGACGCCTGCCGTGACGAGTACCTCGCTTCTGTATGTACCTATTTATTTATTTATTTGCAACGAAAGCGTAAACAACGCTATCCTTCAATGCTAGCAATGTTTAGCAATGTGTTGGCAGTTACTCTAGTGTTGTACAACTCCATAGGCGATAATGATTATTTGTCGTTAAGTAGCCGGTTTGTCTGTTTCTTACATGAAAAAAACTATTGTTCTCTTTTATATTGGTACATATTTAATAATGTAAATTATTGGTATAAGTAGGTATTGGAAGTACTTCAGTCCTCCGCCGTCAGGGAGGGAGTATTATGAGGGAGGTCATATGAATAACTAGGGTAACACGATGTGAGCAGATTTGCCGCGAGATGTCGTGCAAGTGCGGCAGCACGGAGCTGTGGTGGCGGGCGCGCGAGACGCCGTTCGACGCGGCGCGCGCCGCCAGCCTGGCGCACCAGATGCCGCTGCGCAGCGCCGCCTGCTCGCGGCGCCGCGTGCCGCGCAGCGTGCACATCGCGCACCAGGCGCGCGACTACAACAGAAACCCCTGCGTTTCGGATTACTAGCGCATCGTCTAGCAGAATCTGTAACACATCGTCTAACAGAATCGATAACAAATCGTCTGATAGCAAAGGTAGCCCCGACCTTAGATATTTCTAGGAAGCTCGGACAGAACATGGAGATTCTTGTGTTCCTAATTAGTAATTTTGTCAATGATTTTCACGCATCGCTTAGAATATCTGTTATATATTTTATAAAATAAAAAATGTATAGTTACAGTTCGTTATACAAGAAATTAATAGACAATGAATCTACATAATATATCTGTTTTGAAAAATAATTTGTGGTATAAGAACTGAAAAGACTGACAAACATATTTATGTGAGTCATGTTTAGTTTGGCTCAGTAAATGTTAGAAAACTGGCTTCGATTCTTATCCCTATAATTATGATATAAAAACATATATGTAGAGAATGAACTCTAAGTTGTGCTTAACTTAAAAGCAATGACTCTCCGTTTGTCGTATGCTCGTTAGATTGTGATGCTGACGTTTTCACACATAATAAGTTGTAATATAAAAAAATCAGATTTTAAACGAGTCTATTAATAATAGACGTTTATCACTTGAATACGACAGGCGAGGTATGACAAGATTTAACATTATCCGAAAGAGTTGACTAGATGTCGCTACTTAACACGGTGATTGTTCTCGTAGATTTTTCAAGAATATGCTATAAAAACTCATTATTATTCACTTTAGTATAATTAAAAAGAAAAAAATATTTTTTAAGTCCAGTAACAATAAAGCAATATCGTATTTCCTTTTTGCTTCCGAATTACACTGGTTATTAAAGTTTGAGGAAACGAATCAAACGAATGCCTTCTAATGTATATTTGAAAAATTCAATAATTTGTAAATGTAAATTTTATTGAAATAAAATATTATAAACATATGTAATGTAGTTTTCGTTTAGTGTATTCACAACAAAATTAAAAAAAATAATAAAAAATATGACAATAATTTTAAATTAGAAAAAAAAATTTCAATTTTACAAATTAAACACGCATTTAATTTTATCACCCACTGAAGTCACCTTTCCTTTCAAAGTGTTATAAAACTTGGCATAAGCAATTTCGCAGTTCATCTGAAAAGTATACATATGTATATGTAAGACATATTTTCATTAATGTTGTATATAACGAAAAACGAAAATCTTCAGATAATACACAAGATACAACAAAATATTTACATACTTGCATTTTTTCATTAACTTATAAAAAAAAAATACTTTTTAAAACATTTAAACACGCAAGCCCGTACCTTATTATCTGGCGCCTTTAATTTGTATCTTTGTTCCCGATATATTAGTTTATTATCCTCGCTGTTGACGTCCAGAAGCTTTGACTTGTTCACGAGACTTTTCTAAAAGCCAGGTATCACAAGATAGAGGGAAAAACAAGTAATGATTACGAGAAACCGTAATACCAATAGCATACAGTAAATAATATGTTTAGTTTTATATAAAAGCAATTCTTATGGGAGTATTTACTTGTGACGTATTTACCACTGGAGCTGCAGCGCACCCTTGCCAACCAGTCAGGTTAACTGCCTAATGCTACCACCATAATGACACCCAAAAAATCGACCGTTAATATGCTAGAGAGAAAAAAACAAATGCCACTATCGTATAGAATTAAAATTGCATGCCCGTGGTATTAAATTATTCACGAATTACTTTCAAACTAATTGAAAGTATGCGTGAACATATCTTAGCTTTCTTGACTATATTTTGTATGTTTTTTTTCTTAGGAATATGGGAAGACGAAGATTCTATCTATAAGTTATATCAAATGAGTCCGATAAATATCCGTCATGTGTTTATCTTTGACAAAAATATCGGGACTAGGTTTTCATAACATTTAAAACTATCATCAATATAAAGATCTTCACCCTTGACACATTTATGTTGATCCCGGACGGATTATATACACAACGTGATGATTTCTGAAAAAAAATATTAAATGCAAAAATCCTTTACGTATCAGTTCAATAATAAATTTATAAATTGAATTGTAAATCTTCTCAGGTCGCATATCTTTACAACCTTAGGAACAAAAATCGTGATTCCAGATGGTCCTTCAAAGGGCATTCCCGGTCGAAAGCAAGGACCAACCGACGCTTTTCTCTCTAATATCCAATCATGATTTCTTGTGCCTAAATCCTGAAATAAATGCAATCGAAATACATAAAAAATAAACGTACATGAACATAACTGATGAATCATGGTAAGTACTGTACTACACTGTTTTCCCTATCTATTCGAGGGCATATAGGCGAGATGTTATGTTGTTACAATGAAACCATTATATATATATATATTTTTATGTTAGTTTAAGGAACTTGAAGTTGTTAGAGTTTAACTTGTCAAGACGTGTAAATCTGTGTAATAATTGGGTCTTCAGTAAACATCTGAATGTATTATATTATCAATATTTACTCGTATATATAAATGACAAACAGCAACGGTGTCGTCATTTTATTTGACTGTTAATGATAATTGTACCTAAATCAAAATGCAACAGTAGCATCACAGTTGTGAAACCCCGCAAACGGTTGTATTACCCTCCAAAATAAACTTTGAAAATATGTTTGATTCAGGGATAATAAATCTAGGTACCAGTATTTACCTGCAGCACAACTGTTCGTTGATATTCTTTATCATTCCATGACACACCATATTTCTTACTCAACTGAGAGCTTAACTGTAACGATTAAAATTAAAGATATTCCTTAAATTAATGATGAAAGTTTCATTAATAACTTTTTAGTTTTTTCAGAAGCATCGCACACTTTTTGTCGGATCAAATTTTTAAGATATAAAACTTTGATAATTGCTGTAACTTGTCAACAAATAACAACAATTCTCAGGCTGAAATAAATCTGAATGGGCCCTGATACTTTGATTACTCTCAATTATTCAACATACCAATTGTCTTCTGTTACTTCAAATTGACCAAAAAGTACTCATTATTTTGTAAAGTACTCATTGCTTTATTTCTAAAATGCTGAAGAAAACAAAATGATTGGAACTAAAGTACTGTATTTCAATATTATACATGACACACTGTTATCAATTTAACCATTTCATTTATCAACATCATATAATTATCTGTTCATTATAAACTTCACTACATAACAAATCTCAAGTATGCCTCGTTTTATTTAAATTCGGTTTATTTTTATATACACAGGTACATACACGGGCAAAGTTTTCTAATCTCATTACATCCAGCTGGCCATTCCTCAGCAGCTACCTCACTTCACTGCTCTTGGTACCAATATAAGACTTACTTACGAAATAGTAACTTATTATTTTGCTTAATATAAAAACAAATTAAGTATGAATCGGAATTCGACTCAAATTCCATTATAAGACCAGATAGCAAAAGCATGTAATCGTGTACCGATCTGAAAACAGTCAATAATTGTCCAAATATAACACTGGAGAATGGCCAGCTGTGACGACAGGGTACACAGAGATATCACACACGACATACAGTGATAATAATATGCTACAGGTAGATTTCTAAATGCCATGATTGAAGCCGCAGCGCGCGGAGATGTTGTCCTCAGAGGCCGCCTCATAGCGGACGCCGCAACAGAAGAACTGCCGCACGGCGCGGGACATACGCGACGCGCGCGACTCACTGCACGGCAGCCCGCCGGCCTCCTCATCGTCTGACTACAAAATACACCAACATACCTTAGTACTGGTCCCACAATCAATAAATAAAATAATTTTGCTAGCGGTACTGAATCAAATATATCTGGTGGACACAAATGAGCATTCCGTATGATCCAAATAGCAGAAACAAACACAATGAAAGAATATTCTACAACAGATTATTGTGTAATAGAATTAACCGCGAGGGCTGCCGCGTTTTCTAAATTACTCGAGGTGATACTCAAACAAAGAAAATCAGAGCCTCTAAAATGCATAAGCAAATCGTACGATATATAATACTGATTATAATGGAGAGAAAAAACGTAAATTATATTTTTCTAAGAAAATTTCTTATCTGTGATAACGAAAAAACAATGAGAGTATTCAAATTATCAGACATATGTTTCTCTGATGTCGTGTGCTAAACGCATCGATTCTGTCTGTTACGCTAAAATTTATATTATATTGAAATAAATTTCTTAATGAACATAAGGCTGTCTTCCAAATGATTTCTTTCTCACCCAATCTGAATGCTCCTTAACTTCCTCTGGAGTCTGTAGCTCTGTAATCTCCTCTGTTATGCTGTCTTCTTCGACCTTTTTATTTATGTCTTCCTTTTTTATTTGAACAATTGGTGATTCAGCTTTTTCCAGTTGTATTTGCGGCGGTATGGGCTGCGTTGGTGAAGGTGTAAATTTTTGTTGCAATATTTTGTCTTTCTGAAAAACGTGATTTACGTTTTCAAAATAATTTGTGCAAGGTTGGGCGTCCGATATTCATTTAAAAAAATAGAAAATCAATACTATGCGAAAAATAGTTATGTGACTTAACAATTTAAAACATGTTAAGAACACAAGCAACAACAACAATAGGATTAATATGATACATTAACATTTAATCCTGTCATTTAGTGATTAATAATTTTTTTTGCAATTTGTCTCACCTTCGATCCTTCGCCCAATGTTTTGAGCGGCATATCAGGAGATGAATCTCGCCTTTTACTACTTTTTTTAGAAACTGAATGCTTCCGTTCGGACGACATCGCTAAAAATTTAACGAATGTTTTATAGACTATAAATAATTTTATGGCTAATAATTTGCTGTAAAATAATTTGCACTCACCACGTTCATTTTCTTTTAATTCCTTAGAATCATAGCTTTGATTTGTTGCTGCATCCTTTTTTTTATTCTTAAGCTCCTCAACGGCTATATTAAATACAATATTACTTCGTTAGTAGTAAACTTCTAATTTTATAGTTACATGTCATGCAACTAGCGTATTTAAAGAGAATATTAATGTAAATATGAAGAATATGACATAGTTACAAGGCACAGCAGGCGCTCGTGACCGCTTGTGGTGCAAATCGGCATCCTGCTCGATCTCCGTGGGTCGGTAGGGTTTGACGTGACTCCCAGTCTGATCCACCATCACTATAGCCGGATTTTCGGCTCCCCCACCACTACCTTTCTTTTCTTGCTCAGACATTCTCACACAAAAAGTAAAAACCCCATACGTTCTATGTACCTTTAATGCTATTTGCCACCAAAAATAATTGGTTAACAATTTTTAGAAAAGTACAAATGGCTGAAACGTCACGGTAAATAATTTTGACAGTTTTTCTTGTTTTTCCATATTTTCTATATTCAAAAACGACGTTATTGAAAGAGTATTGCTATAACGAATACTACAATTATTTGAAATTGATGAGAACGAAAAAATGTTAAGTGCAATATTAATAGAATGAAAGTTAGATGTTTTATGAATTCTTTACGCTGGATTCATACAGTGTAAGAATCTGGTTAAGAACTTATAGGAAAACATTTCACGTTGATCAAAACTATACCAATTATAACATTTACTGAAAATATGAAGAGAATAGACAAGAAGAATAAAGTTACTGCGATGGGTGGTCCGTCACTTTTTGTATTTAACATGATGATATGACATATCTTTTACAAATTCCAAATTTTTGTCAATAACACTTTTCTTTTTAGTCTCTCGGCGCGCCAATCATGACTATGCTGGGAAAAAGGAAAAGGGATGGAAAATAAACAGTTTCCATCAAACAAAAAATTAATATCGATACAAGAAGAAAAATTGATTCGTGAATTTGACTACGACACTACTACAGGAGGTTCCACTAGTTTCCCAAAAAAGCAACTTTTATTGGGTATAATGGATAATTTCTAAATCTAGTTCCTGAAATATTCAAATCCGGAGGATTCCTACTTTTAAATGAGACTAGAGCAATACTATTCATATGAACTTAGCTTTAATTTAATCTTATATTAATTTCTTTTAAAATTTTAGAAATACTACAAAAGGGACCAGCCTTCCCGCAATCTTCACAAAAAGTATTCGTGTCGATTAAGCCAAGAGCGCCCCCTATCAAAACTTTGTACATTGCTGAAAAAAATCGTTTTCATTGTAGAAGAGTAAGTTATATACAATACAAATGTAGATTTTAAAAGTTATACTTCAGCTTTTAAAAATATTCTATTTACTTCGCAGACATCTGATAAATCTGGTTCCAGGCTTGCTATCGGTGATCATTCATCTTTTGTCACTTGTAAGTGATTCCAATAAAATATTTAATTGTCCATATTTTATTGATGTGATTTTGTATCATTAAATTGTTGATGTATCAGATTTCAGTGAACATAATACTAATACAAGACACTTTATAGCACACGATACACGACCACAGAAAACTCAACCTCCGCGTAATTTCGATCCTGAAACATATTTATCGAACAGTTCTCAATGTAAAAACAATATAAATACTACAGAATGGTCATGTAATAATAATACGTCATCCAGAGACGTTGGCGGGAATTCTCTAAGACAGCGACAAGTAAAAAAATGCTATAAACACGAGCTACTTCATACAACTATGAACAATTCGAAAGTAGTCCCAAATACAGTTACTGCTACGACCGGCCCAAAAAAAGTAGACATTGCAACATTAGTAGTAACAAATATACCTTCTAAAGATTCACTGCCAACATTTTCTGGTGCCATAAATAAATTGCACAGAAGAATAGACCACTTAGAGCGCAAAATTTTTAAACAAGAAATGGTATTTCGTTCATTTGATCATAACATTCCCTTGTCGTCATCAGATGAGGAACTAAAAGAAAATATAATGCGATCTACATCAGGAATTGGGCGTCCTGGTTGTAGTTACATTGAACAATACAGCCACATACCTGAAACATCGGCTTTTCAAAAATACTCCCACCAAGGATCCACAGTATCGCCAAGTAAGGCCACAACTTTAGAAAAAGAACACAATTCGGAACAATATGGTCGAGATTTTACAACGTATGATGGCATCACTGCTCGGGGCAGACGCCAATGTGCGTCTGTGCCATGTAAGCGAGATGATATCCCAAAAATGGCCGCTGAAAGAGTACACAAAATACGTCACAAGCTTAACCCAGTTCGCGACTATAGGTTAATGGATACCGTACATTATTTAGCTCAAGGAGAATTTGCACCGCGAGATGATGGTATAAAATTGACACCATCTCGAGAAGCCGTTCTCAGCGATATAATATGGGAAGACGTTTGTCGAACACATTGGCCAAATACTCGACTTGGACGGCGAACAGGACATTCTGATAGATATGGCACAAGAGGTGAACTTCAAAGGCTTATTGATAATCTTTTAAGAGAAAGAGTCGCACACGTTGAGCGCAGGAAACGGCGCCATTATAGAATAGTAAAATTGAACAATCGCCACGAAAGTTGTAGACCTGTTGGCAAAACTGGTGATATAATAGTAGCTAGTCATAAAAGTAAACAGGAAAGTAGAGATCTGATTATACATGACCATAAAACTACAAGTGCTGTAATGACAGATCGACGTAAAGGGGAAAAGGACTCGAAGAAAAACCATAAAAGTTATGAGCGCTTAATAATACCGAGAATACTGCCCCCTACTCGACTTCATCAAGAAGATTGTTCTCCTGGTCCAAGTTATGCTGGATATACATCTTCCAATAGGGTAGCGACTAATTGTTACCACACGTCAACCTCCAATAACCAAAGACGAAATACAGCTTCTGGTTCAGCACCGGGAAGTAATAAAATGCCGGAATTAACGAGTGGCAGTAGCTATTCAACTCTTAAGTCCAACTCGAGAAAACCTCGGCTTGTGGTTAAAAAAGACATCTCTAGACGCAAAAATATATCGAAAGAAGAGCCGAATCTTGAACGTTATATACTTTTACCAACGCTGGTTATCCGTACGCCATCGAATATGAAACGACAGAAAAAATTTAATGAATTATATCATCGCATATTGAACGTTCAAAAAAATGAAGGTAAAATTTCATTACCTGGTTTTCATTAGTAAAATTAAATATCCCATAAACAAAAAATTGTTTTTGATTTTCTAGGACAACAAGACGATGCAGACGCTGATAATCGATGCGGGGAATCAAATTTCATTCCAAAGCAAAAGGACATCGGTTTTAATATTAACGTAACGTTATCCGACAGCGAAGAGACAAACACAGAACAATAACATATTGTTCTTCTCTGCATTAACAAATGTAATGATGATACCGCGTAACACCTAAAATTTAAATTTTGTATAACAATTTTATAAAATTTTGTACAAACTATGGACAATTGCAATAAAACCGATGAAAGTCGAACGAAGTTTATTAGACTCACAAATTTATTTCCGCTAATGACCAACTATTCCTCGGAAACGTACGTATCGCATAACAAGTCGATGACACTCGTACTATTTAAAAAAAGTTGTTGTTTTTAGTATTAAAGGAATTCAGATGTCCAATTGATCTCCCACTGAGCAGTAAATTAATTAGTTTTTTTTTAATTGTCATGATTGATTTTACCCTGTACCTGATTTCATCTGCTCGTATGTTAAATACGGCATGGTTTTGTGGATTATCGTTATCGTAATAGGAAACACGAACTTAGGTTAAGACCTTATCTGTCAAGGCTATGTTACACGATAACAGCCTTACTCTCTTGTCTTTAAATGATTGCTCTGTCATTAAATATACACAATTTACAATTTTTTTTCTTGTCCCTTTTATCGTTTCGTATAATTAGTGGGTCAAAGCCTGCCACGCTGGCCTAGTGCAGGTTGGCAGACTTGAAACGATTTAGAGTATCTTTTTTAAGCTCTACATTGTGCAGGTTTCCTCACGACGTTTTTCTTCACGACCATAGCAAGTGACATTTAACCTTAAAAGGCCCATTTTGTAAGAAGTATTTGAACCCAGGATTTCCAGAATAAGATGCTGAATTTCAAACAACTAGGTTATTTCAGGTAGATGTATAAAAGAGGCGCCTAGAATTTTGGTCATTATTGGACATTTAGATAATTATTAGTATTAGGCATTTTCAAAAGCAAGACGCATATGGTTACATGAATTATGACTTTGCAAGGAACCTCAGGAGTTGACTCACTGTGCTTGTTTAGAACGAATTGTGACGTCGTCCCTAACCATGCCTGTATGGAGTGGTGTAATTAAGAAGGAGGTCAGGATTTCTTTGCCCTGTAAAATGTACCCCTTAATAAGGCCGTCGATCCTTTGTGATACACTTTTTATAGAATTGTTGCCGATTCATGTACAACAATTCCATTAAGTCCGAACGTCGTTGAATGTAAAATAAAATCTATAACCATCTTAGACAACTGATAAAAAGGTCCTGGATTCAAACCCCTAGTTCGGCAAAGTATTATTAGGTTTATTTAACTTGCGATTCCCAGTAGTAACACAGAGTCTCAAATTGTGCCCGATATATAACAATAGGCTGACTGACATTTTCATCAGAAGCTGATCTATTTGGTCAAAACAAGGGTACAGTATAGTGAATACAAAATGTAGGTGAGATGTGGTCTTCCTCCACACCTGCATTCAATATTACATAACTACTTTTTGCCTGCCTCGTTAGTCCAGTGGTTGCAAGTGCGACTGCCGATCGTGAGGTATGTGTGTATGTGTATGGCAATAGGCTCACCACCTATTCCATTGTGGGACTTAAACGTAACTGGTGAAACGTTGGGGTGTAGTACACTCCTCTGCCTACCCCTTCGGGGATTACAGGCGTTATATTACGCACTTTTGAGAATACTGCTCTCACAGTATTCATTACGGAATTCAAGAGAAAGTTCACCCTCGGCATGCAGTTTGGGGATCGCAGAGTATTGCTTCTGGCACCATGGCTGGCATGTCATGGATGGCGACCCATCGGCGACCAAAGCATTCAGCGATGCCTTATGCCAATAATTATGCAATTTTACAATAAATACTTTTTTAAGTATAAACTTATTGGAGCTATTGTACGAGTACGTATTGTGAATTTGTGAGGCGTCGTGAACACGTGTGAACTTGTTACTTTCAGTTTGCATTAGATACCGACTTCGGAATGTATTTACGAGTAACATTGCTTAAAATATGGTCGCGACCACCGCGTACCTTATTGTTGCTTGAGTTATAATCAATCGGTATCCCTGTCTAGGCCGAGAGGAGCCTGGGGAGATAAGATAACTCTAAAAATATTGTAACAATAATCATTGATTTTGGTCATCCATATTGAAATATACTTATGAGTGAAAAACATCCAAGTTATGACACATACTTTAAAATGCCCTAGTGGTCGAACTAGGTGTGTCGGTGGAATAACGATACATATTTTATAAGAAGCATTTACCGTTTGGGGTTCGATGGTAACAAAATCGATTATAACATACGCTCGCTACGACTTAAAGTTTTCCACGTGTTGTATAAGGCCGCGACATAATAGTCCTCATAAATTAATTGGGGACTACTCGTATTTAATTGATGTTGATTATGATTATTATAATTGATGTTCTTTATGATGACGTAACATTGCCCAAATAAAGGTGTATTTACAATAATATGTCTAATAAACAAAGTGTAAATATATGCTGAGAGCTTTAACAGAAAAATTTAATATGTATATTATGACTAGTGTACTGTAATATCTATATTTATTGTTCTTTATTGTGACGCCAATTTGTTATATAAAAACTAAACGATGAGCCGCCATAAGAACTTTGAAATGCCATGGCCACTGAAAGGAAATATGGTCGTGATGCTGAAGTGATAAAGAAGAATGGTCTGTACGTGCATTACAGCTTGCCTAAAGGTAATTATGTACATGCTTACATTGGATTCACACACTTTAATAAGCATAGTTACAAGTGACGACTGGTAAAACGTTGAAGTGTTCTACACTCCTCTGCCTACCCTTTCAGGGATTACATGCGTGATGTCACGTTAGAAGTGATGAGTGCAGAAATAGTACAAATGTCTTCCTTTAAGAGTATAGAAAGTTTAGAACTTCATGCGATCGTCCATTTACCTGATCTGTTCAAGAGATTGTAGCCAAATGAAAGACTATACTATTGATATTAAAAAATAGTACCATCACTGAAACTTGGTTCTGGCGTACTGTAAGGAACAGTGTCGTATTGTAATTTAATTCTGATTACAATCTTATCATGAGAATCTTCTCTTGAGGATTTCACACACAAATAACAAGGTTTTTGCCATAAGTTTAATGTTTGCGTAAGTTTTAGAAAATTCTAAAAATTAAACATTTAATAAGTTTTTTAAACATTTTAAAAATCAAAACTTGTAAGTTTACACTTAGTACGCCACCGTAGCTTATTAATTAAAATTATAATACGTCCATCAGATTCGTTTATTGAAATTACATTGGCGGTTAATTTGAGTGTTAAGCCTGGAAAATGACAAAAGTGAATTAACAAAAGTTGAGAACAAAACAATATGGTTCCATATTTGATATCTTTGGCTGAATCGGCGCTTGACGCTTGCACAAGCTTCAGTCAATCACACTGATGTCGTAGCGGAGAATTGAAAAAGGAGCTTGAATACATTCGAAACTAGTCGGACTATCCCGAAAGAACATACAAGGGTATAGGCCAGTAAATAATTCAATAATGTATTATATAAAAAATAATCGATTTCCATTTGATATAAAGTTAAAATATACTGTCCGTTCCCGAGCGATAACGTTGTGTTGACGGGCGCAGGCCAGGCCCCGCCTGTGTGTTGTTTGCGTGCCTGCCGCTAGCGTGCCATACATGCCGAATTCCTGTGCTTGTTGAAAAAAAAATCTTGTATTTTTTAACAAATGGCTACAGAATATAAGACAAGAAATTTATATGTAGGTATATCAAACCTATTTAAAGTGCATATATGTATATGTACTACACTTATTTCATAGGTTTTCTTCCGAAAACGATCACATGGGGCTGTTTAAGAAAGGCGGCAAGGGGTTTCAAATATTAACACATTGCTGACCGGCAACTTTTCTGAAAGCAGTGATATAACCTAGTGGATAAGAATTCAGCCCCTCACTCCGGGGGTACCGGCTTCAAACCCATGGCGCGCACCTCTTTACAAAAGTGCGTTTTAAAATTTAAATATCACTTGCTAACGGTGAAGGAAAA